>JBBPBT010000374.1:228061-279981 GCA_037974875.1 Cicer bijugum
GAAATTATAGAAATTTATTGATGTTAAAATAAGTAAAAAAAAAAAAATTGAATGATTTACTAAGAAGTAATCTAGGGAAAAGTTTGGAATTCTTAAAAAAAGAAATATTTTATGGTCTTAAAAGATTAGTGATTCTTTTTAAATAATATAACTGTATGAACTTAAATTTTAGAGTACTGACTAACCACTAAAATGATTTATGTACTACATGATTTAATTTGACTTTCTGATTATTATATTAACTTTGAGTAAAAGTAATTACTTACTTTAGCTGCTAATTGAAAACCATTTTATAATTTTTGTTAAATGATAAAGATTGATTCAAAAAAAATAATTAATAATTTAATAGTGATAAATTTATAGTCGTTGAATTGTTATGAGAATATTCTACATCATAATGCCCATTGTTGAATTAGTTATATGCATGTATGTTGATTAGGTGAATGTTAAAATGTTTGTGTTTCAAGAATTCTAAGTGTTGGAAATTTTTGTATAATGTTTAGAGTAGTTGAAAGTGTTTAAAAGTGAGATAAATTTATATTTCCTAATTTTGAATGTTGATTGAGATTAATGTTAAGTGTCAATTCTTTTGTTCTTGTAACTAGTTTTTAAATTACAAATAAATTATTTTGAATGTATAATTAAGTGAATTTTTAACTTGAAGTAAGGAGTAGGAGTTATGGCGCGCATTCACAGTCATGAACCACGCTAAAGATACTTTTTATTAGTCATGTTTGAATTTGAATGACAATATTTATATTTGTTCTAACTAATTGACTCCATTACTAGAAGGGACAAGCTACCACAATGACTCATTGTCGATAAAACATGCAACAATATCTCATTATTATTGTTAGAAATACTTAATAATTTTATTTTTGAAAATGTTAGAAATCATCTTCATCTCTTATATAATTTTGAGTCTTATATGACATATATGTTGAATGTTGATAATTGTTTATGTGGCATGAAAATGAGGTTGGAGGTGTGTACTTAAATTAAATATTCAATTAAGTATGTTTGATCTTCTAAGTGACTTGCTTAAAATGAATAAGTGCATTGTGTTAGTAACTTATTTTTCTATATTTTCTCATTTGATAAGGATCAATGAGCGAGTCCGAGATTAATTATTGGGAAATACGGTTTTCCCGTTCATCTCACAATATATTATATTCATGAATTCAAACGCTCCCTCACCCCTTACCTTATTTCGACGCTTTCAAACACGAGTACGATTCCACGAGCAAACAATCTTTGTTTTTTTGACTTTGGCCCTTCAATCGATCTAACTCGACACTTTATGGGTAAACGTCATAAATAAATTATGACAAAATACTCTAAAAACTAAATTTCGAAATTCAGTCAAGGAAAATTGCCATAAATTAGAAAACCCATCAGTAGATAGTATAGCCACTTTTCACATGATCGTTTTGGAGTAGATTTCACTCAAATCAGACTTACAGTGAAGAAGAACGGTGCAAAATAACAAATTCTGAAAACGGAGAAATCGGGTAGTTTAGGGAGAAATTCGGCTTGTTAAAAATCTGGAAAATTATGTTTAATTGAATAGCTAAATGGGTAAAACAACATACAAAAATTTGGAAGAAAACATTAAAAACTTATCTAGGACAGTCATCGATGAACGATAATTTTCTTCTTTTTCTCTCAATGTGCGGCTGCCCTATTTTTTGTCCATGTTTCTCTCTCTTTCTCATGTCCTTCATTCTTGTTAGTTTCAATTAATATATTTTTATTATTTAATTAGATTTTACTCTTAAATATGTGTCTAATCCATTAAACAAATTTTACTTTTTTCTTCTATTTATTTTTATTTTTTAAATAAAACAAAAAATTATCAAAACTATTTTTTTAACATTTTTTTTTTCAAACATAATTTAATTACCAACGTATTACTTATATTTCAAAAACAATATTTTACAAAATGAAGTAGTTAAAGTAATTAATCTTTTAAAATACATTAATAATCAAAATCCTTATATTCAAAATAATACTTATTTTTTTCAAATACTCAAATTAAAATATTATCATCATTAGAGAATACTCGAAATTATAAGATAAATAAATATTACACCAACACTATATTAATTACTAAATCATGTTAAATATATATAAAATCACAATGTCATAACATGTATATAAAAATAAATGAAATAAAACATAATATCACTTCTATCTCAAGATATTATTTATAAAAAATAAGTAAAAATAGAAAATAGTTATACATAATTGTAACATAACTACATGCATACTTAACATCAACCAAACACACACAAAAATATTACATTAATTGGTTACACATATATGCATGTAAAATGGCATTAAATATTTTTCTTTAAAATATTATACTCAAATACTATTATTTTTAAAAAATTATATCAAATAATAAAATTATATCAAATAATAAAATATAATATTTTATAAAATAATATTTATAAAACTAGCACATAATAGAAAACACCCATATAACGAAAATTGTCTCAAAATTTATCAACATATATTATAAAATAATTTTAACATCAAATTAATTATTTTAAGTCATATTTAATTAATAAAATATTGTATTAAAAAATTTGAGGTGTTACAATTTTGGTTATATTTGAGAAATATGATATTCAAGATTTTTTGTTTAACCACTGAAAATTTTATAAAAATATGATATAAATTATTATATATACATATATATATATATATATATATATAATCAAAGTAAAACACCAATACAATCCAGAACATCAAGGTAACTCAACACACATATCAAGTAATGATAATAATTCTCTTATATTGCAGATTCCTTCTCTTTCTTAAGTACCATTCTACTTTATAGCTCTTGGTTATGTGGTTTGATACAATGTCACCATATAAATGGATAGGCAATTCAAATTGGCCATTCCTCAAAGATCCCTTCAACTTAACCAGATGCACATATACTTAAAAATCGAGGTAAATGTTTATTGTATGTTACCTTCCAAAATATGGGGGATACCCCCAAGTGATATAGAAATTCCTCACTAGAATATCCACCAAGCTCTAACAGCCTTGACGTAAGGCTCATCAACAATCCTCCACAATTAAGCTCATTTAGTTGTGCTTCCCCATCATCACCATGCTTGCGAAGTCCTACATATATGATGACAAGATAATATCTATGTCAGATATCCCTAACATTGGTTTCATCCCCTCGTTGGTCTACACTATTTACTCCAATAAGAGCACCATCATTAGCACGGGTTTGAACTACCATTGATTAACCGTCTAAGTGGTAACATCAATATACATGTATAAATCTCAGTTCAATAACATCAAAACATTCACTCGTACACCATCAACACATGACAAGTCAATGTTCTTCATACTCTAATAGTCATACTTTACATTCAAACAAGTTATTATATCATACACGACTCCTAATTACTCTCCATTTTATGATCTTGTATCTCAAGTCACTACGTGAA
Source organism: Cicer bijugum (assembly GCA_037974875.1). Taxonomy (NCBI): domain Eukaryota; kingdom Viridiplantae; phylum Streptophyta; class Magnoliopsida; order Fabales; family Fabaceae; genus Cicer; species Cicer bijugum. Next base: position 231,535 of record JBBPBT010000374.1, read on the forward strand.
AAATAGGATTTTACAGCGCTTTTTTTGACCAATTTACAGCGCTTTTTCAAAAAAAAAAAAACGTTGTGGAATCGAGCATTGTAAAAGATACAACAGCGCTTTTTTAAAACCAAAAAAACGCTATAAAATATGTAGATATACTGCGCGTTTGTTATGCACATTTTACAACGCTTTTTAAATAAGCACTGTAAAAGGTGCACCCATTATATGCATTATTATGCCCCTTTTACAACTCTTATTGAAAATAGTGTTGTAAAATATGCACTATAATGCATATATTGGGTGAACATTTTACAACGCTTTTTCAAAAAAGCGCTGTAAAAGGTTCAATCTTTTTTTTTTAAACGTTGTAAATTAAATTTTTGAAAAGCGCTTTTTAGTTTTTTATGGCATTTTTTAAGAAAGCGTTGTCTTTTAATTTTTTTTCCAAAATTATTTTCATCCAGAATCAGTTAACACAACAACAAAACATATTCAAATACACATTCAGAATCAGCTCACACAATCAGTACACAAAAACAGAACTATATAACTTAACTTTATACATTAATTTACAACAGCTAGAACATATATATATAACTTAATTAACTACATATACATTGGACATATATTATTAGACTTTTGCTTCGACATTGTAGCACCTCTTTGAGCTTGAAAAACTTGTAAAGCACTATCGAATAAATAAATGTGATTATTATAGCATTAACAAACACATTATTTATATATATATGTAAGAAATAAATGAACATTACTTACGTGTCGAACATAGTCTTTATATTAGAGTGATTTTTGTAATTATCATGCATGGGATCCAAATAGTACATAACTTCAGAGGTCGCATTGATTGCAAATAGCACCCAATGTGCCCTACAACAACAAAAATTTGGATGGAAATTTTGTTTAGACAACTAATAAATTAAGATCTCGTAAATTAAAAAAGATATAAATAAATAATATATAATTACGTATCCTGAATTATATGGTGCAAATAACAATTTATCCTTCTCTATATCTCCTAATAACATATCTACTATGTAATTCTTTACATTTACTGGATCGAGTTTACACATCGAAAGCTTATGCGGAGACTAGAATGAATATCTATTTGACAATCTGCACGTGCACACAACCTTCTCATACAAAAACCTTCAATGAAAATTTCAAACTAGATTAATTACCAATAAATTTAATTAATTACCAATATTACCGATCCAGTTTTCTAGCTGCAAATTTGGAAGCTTTATTACCCTCCAGCTTTTGTAGTTTGCCAGCTCTATTACCCTCCAATTTTTGTGGTTTGCCGGCTTTATTTTGCTATGCGGGTGGTTTATTTGATTGAATCTGAAAAAATGAGGTTAAATATTAGATTATAGAATCTGAAAAAATGACAAACCTTAGGGAATAAATGTGACAAACCTTGTCAGGTGATGTAATTGATTTGTTTATGGGAATCTTTTTATCGTTCCCTTTAGGCTATTTCAGAATCTAAATATAAATGTGAAATTAAAGTTAGGAGCGGAAAAAAATCAGCAATTAAATATACATATCAATTAAACATACATTTCAATTAATTAAATATGCCTTAACGAGGGCAACAAGATGTGTGGGCCATACCACATAACTACCAATTGCATCACCCAAAAACTTCATATCTCCATCGTTGTCCGGTATCGGCAACTGTGCAGTTGGTTCCAAAGCAATAATTGGTGATACTTTGACATGGCCCGCAAGGATCGGTGTGTTGTGCAATACTTCTCCCGGAGTATTGTACAGTTTTCCTTTTCTGACCTTCCGATGAGTAGGGGAGGATAAGTACAGCACGCATGGAGTGGCACCCTAAATCAATGGTTAAAACATAAGTATGGTTAATATATAAGTATATTTAATACATAAGTAATTAATTAATTACCTCGGGAAGACTTTTGAGACCGATGTTGCAACTCGCGTTTTCACTCTCCATTTGTATTTCACATTGGAGTTGATCCCAGAGTTGCTTGTCTTTGTTCATCTTCGCCAAAAGTGCCACTTTCTCTGTAAGGAGTTTGAGCTTCTCTAATACTTCCTCATTGGATGGATTTTGGCTCTTCTCTTGGGAAAAATAGCTTTTAGGAGTTACGCCAAATCCTTTCCCCCTAACCTGACCAGAATACTCAGGAACATTAAACACTGGAATACTCAGGAACATTAAACACTTTACCCAAAATGTCCCTGCAACTAGCTTTGTTGCCCTCTTGATTTTCAGAACTTTGTTTGATATTCTCCTAAAATACATGTAGGATATAAAAGATAAGTTCAATATCTTTTTAAAATACAATATTAACAAATATTCAAGTGATAAAATACAACATTAAAAAATATTAAAGTGATAATATACTTACACAAAGTTCTATTAGTTTTTGGACATTTTCATTGTCAACCACTCCGTCATTATTTACACGAGCTTTCTTCCACAATATATGACGACCCAACGGTTGATCGGATTGGGTGTCTTGTCGCTATTCGTTATGATCATAAACAAAATATAAGTTACAAACTATAGTTTATAATACAAATTACTTCATTATATAAAAGTGATGTTTAATTACTTACAAGTTTTTGCTCTAGACATGCATATCCCATACGTGATTTTTGGTATGGGTGCGTCGGATTTCTTGCCCTCTCGCGATTTTCCTTACTTATATTCTATATAAAAAAAATAACAATTGTGTAAAAATTTAAAATACACTACGAATATGAATAATAAAACACAAATGCTAATAAATTAATCACTTACGACAAATGCGGAATCCGAACGTTTGGATACAAATGCACTCCATTGATCATTTGATGTAAAATGTTTATATATTCTTGGAGCTTCAGAATTCGTGTTTCCTTCTCTATCTTTTAGACAAAAATTAGAGAGGTGAGATCTAAAACCCCGATGGATTTTCCTAGCAACTCTCAATACGTAACTCATTCTCCCCTCATCAAGAACAAATGCAGTCTGCAACCGAAATAAAGATATAGTTTGAGTAAAGTATTTCAATGAAAAAAATTATAAATGACAAAAGAGTGGATCAAAAAAGTTACTTGAATGTCATTCCATAGTATATCTTTGACATCCTTCAACGCCTTATCTCTCCAGTCATCAATTGTAATTGGGATATTTTGACGAACAACAACCCCAATGTAACATACAAACATGGAGTTGTTGGGGTCAATTGGCTGACCACTCTCATTCCATCCAACCTAATAAACTCATATAGTAAATACATGCTATTAAAAAAAGATAAAAAAAAATAAACAGCAAACAGAGTATAGTATACCTCAAATTTAATGCCATTGCTCCTTGCTTTAATGACCTTTTGCATTATAGTTGCACCATGTTTGACTTTATTTTCGTAAGTCTTAGTGTTGACAACTTCTTCATTTTGACATTCTAAATCTATGTCGGTATCCATTTATCTACAACAAGTTCAACATGCAGTTCAATATAAATTCAACAAGTTCAACATGCAATAGTCTAAGTACATATCAGTATCAGTATATCTTAAACAAGCTCAAGATGCATTTTAGTGATTACAAAACTTTAATAACATCAATACCTGAATAATGAGGGTTCCAAGAAATACGTAATGCGCAGAAATTAGGGTTCGCAGAAATTTCGCAGAAAGTTCGCAGGAATACGATTCGCAGAAAAATGGTTCGAAGAAAAACGTAATGAGGGTTACGTATTTCAATGAAAAGATATTGTGTGTAATGGGAGAGATGATCGTGGATAGAAATAAGGTTCGAAATGAGGGAGATGATCGTGGAAATAAGGGTCGTAGTGGAAGAGTTGATAGTGAACTTTACGTAATGAAGATGAAACTAAAGCGGTTTAGTGTATTTTGGTATTGAACTCGGAGGCTTTTTAGCCAAGTTATTAATATTTTGGGAGTTTAAATGACCAAAAAGATATTGTGAATGTAACTAGGGCTACTCGTCCTACTGATAGAGGACGCTTTTATTGTGTGAGTGCTGAAGATGGGAATTCATTTGGCAATCTGATTCAACGTGACTGTGAGATTGCAGGTAACATTCTAACTGCACTTTTTGATTCGGGGGCAACCCATTCCTTCATTGTTGTGGATTGTGTGAATCGTTTGAAATTATTTGTGTCTGCTTTACCTTTTGATTTGGTTGTTTCCACACCTGCCAAGACTTTTACCATAAATTATGCATGTTTACATTGTCAAATAACTATTTAGAATAGGGATTTCTTTGTTAATTTGATTTGTTTACCTCAACAGTCACTCGAGGTCATTCTCGGTATGGATTGGATGTCGTATCATTATGTGATCTTGGATTGTACTCGCAAATTGGTTCTTTTCCCCGAACCAGGAGTTGTTAAGTATCTAGCCACTAGCAAACTCCGAGTGTCGCTAAGAGAAGGAACTCATGAGTTTTTGTCTCTAGCTAATGTGGAGGCAAAGATAAATGTGAACATAGAAGATGCGATGCTTGTCAATGAGTATCGTGACATATTTCCAACGGAAATTCCAGGATTGCCACCGGTAAGAGAAGTGGAATTTTTCATTGATTTGCACCCAGGAATCGGACCTATATCAATTGCACCGTATCGATTGTCGCCATTGGAATTGAATGAGCTCAAAGGCCAAATTAAAGATTTGTTGGAGAAGAAATTTATTAGACCAAGTGTGTCGCCATGGGGAGCTCCAGTTTTGCTAGTTAAGAAGAAGGACGGAAGTTCGCGCTTATGTGTGGATTATAGACAGCTTAATAAGTCAACTATTAAGAATCGTTATCCTTTGCCACGCATCGATGATTTAATGGATCAGTTGAGAGGGGCCACAATATTTTCGAAGATTGACTTGATGTCGGGTTACCATCAGATTCGAGTAAGGGAAGGAGATATTCAGAAAACTGTTTTCAAAACCCGTTATGGACATTATGAATATCTTGTTATGCCGTTTGGAGTTACCAATGCACCAGCAATTTTCATGGACTACACGAACAGAATCTTTAATGCATTCCTTGATAAATTTGTTGTGGTGTTCATTGATGATATATTAATTTATTCAAGAACTGAAGAAGAGCATGGAGAACATTTACGTCAAGTTCTTGAGATTTTACGCGAGAAGCAATTGTATGCCAATATGTCGAAGTGTGAGTTTTGGCTAGAAGAATTGAATTTCTTAGAACATGTGATAACTAAGAAAGGAGTCGCTGTAGATCTGGCTAAGATTGAGGCGGTTCTTGCTTGGAAACAGCCTCAGGCTATCACTGACATACGAAGTTTCGTAGGACTGGCAGGGTACTACAAGAGGTTTATTGAAGGTTTTGCTAAGATTGTGACTCCATTGACACAACTTACCAGAAAAGATCAATCATTCGCATGGACGGAGAAGTGTGAGGAAAATTTTCAATTACTAAAGAGAAAATTGACGACCTCACTAGTATTGGTATTACCGTAATCAAAAGAACCCTATGAAGTTTTTTGTGATGCATCTGACCAAAGTTTGGGATGTGTTCTGATACAACACAAGAAAGTTGTGGCTTATGCCTCAAGGCAATTGAAGATTCATGAGAGAAATTATCCTACTCATGATTTGGAGCTTGCTGCTGTTGCTTTTGTATTGAAGATCTGGAGGCACTATTTATATGGGTGCACGTTCACAGTGTTCAGTGACCATAAAAGTTTGAAATATTTGTTTGATCAGAAGGAATTGAACATGCTAGAGACGATGGATGGAGACTCTCAAGGATTTTGATTTCACACTGCAGTACCACCCCGGGAAGGCCAATGTAGTTGATGCGTTGAGTAGAAGAAGTGTATCGATGTCTTAACAATTATGGCTAGACAGCAAGAGTTGTGGGAAGCTTTTAGAGACCTACACTTGAACGTTGAGTTTGCACCGGGAATTTTGAAATTCGGAATGATTAAGATTTCGAGTGGACTACTTGAAGACATTGCAAATTCTCAAGATGTCGTCTTAATTCAAGAGAAGAGGAAACTATTAGTGCAAGGGAAGACAACTGAGTTTAAGATTGGATCAGATAATATTTTGCGATGTAATGGTAGGATTTGTGTGCCAGAAATTACAGATATGAGGAAAACAATTTTAGAAAAGGCTCATAAGAGTCACCTCAACTACTGGAGTTGGTAGAGCCTTGAAATCGAAGAAGTTGACTCCAAAGTTTATTGAACTATAACAGATTTCTGCACGAATTGGGCCTGTTGCTTATTTGATTGCATTCCCTCCGATACTATCCAATATTCATGACGTATTTCATGTGTCACAATTAAGGAAATATCTTGCAGAACCATCTCATGTGATCGAACCAGACACAATCCAACTGAAGGATAACTTGTCCTTCGAAGTACCACCTGTGAGAATTGATGACAGGAAGATTAAGTGATTGAGGACAAAGGATGTTTCGTTGATCAAGGTGATTTGGAACCCACTTACTGGAGATACGACTTGGGAACTGGAGAGAAAGATGAGAGAACAACACCTAGAGTTATTTATCGACGCGTAGTTTCGAGGATAATGTAAGACCCATAATTTTAAATTATACTTTATGTATTTTAGTGTATTTTGGTATTGAACTCGGAGACTTTTTAGCCAAGTTATTAATATTTTGGGAGTATAAATGGCCAAAAAGATATTGTGACGCCCGATTAAAAATTACTCGTCGATAAATAAATTAAATTAACTGCGGTGAATCTTTTACGAAGAATTTAATTCTGGGGAGTTTTGTTAAAAATATCTCGAGTTGCTTAAAATTGTATTGGTCAATTGAGTTGCGACGATAGTAGATATTTTTAACTAAAAGTGGTTTGGAGAGGTTATGGGTGAAATGGTAATTTTAATAAATATCTAGATATTTTGAGATATTTGTTAAGTTATATATATTTGGTTGGAGGGGAAAAAGAAGGAAATATAAAGGAAAGAAAAGGAAATAGAAAGAAAAGAAAATAGAAGGAAGGAAAAAGGAAAAGCAAACAAACGTTTCTTCCTCTGCCTCACGACACTTCTTCTTCTTCCTTCTTTCTTCTTATTTTGTCTTGCTTTCTTTTCCTTGTTTTGCTTCAAGAAAAGAAACCAAAGGTTTGGTGGGTGAGAAAGGAAACAATTTCTCAGCTTCATTCTTCCTCTTTGATTTGAAAACGGAGAAAAATGGTGTTAGGGATTTTCAAACCGTCAAACGCAAACCTTCACGTTTCATCTAGCTCCAAGCTTCGTTTTGCGAAGACATAGAAGGGAAAGTTGCTCTACCTCCACGCTACGGTGCTGGTGAACTAACATTGGAAGCGACGTCGCGAGCAGAGAATTTACCGGATTTACTCGTGGTACCGTAATCACACGTTAAAGCTAACGTTAAGGTAAGAGCTCCTTCCAAAATTTTAGCTTGCATTTAGGGACTTATCTGTGGTTGTGTGGAAAAGAATTTTGTTAGGGTTGAAGTGTTGATTTGGGGAAAATGAATTTAATACTTTTATGGGTGAAATTCTAATGTTGGGCTTTGGTGATATTGATGAGTGTTTCGTGGAAAATGAATTTAATTCATTTATTTATGATTTGAGGAAGTGAAATTTGATGTGTTTGAGTGGTGGATTATGATGATTTGTGTTTGTCGTATTAGACGTGTTCATAATTAATACTTATACATTTTGAGATGTATTCGTGTGGATTTCGTGGAATAATGAATTGATGTGATTTGGTGTGAATTGTGGATTGAATTTGAGAATATGTCTGAGTATGCTCTATGGGGAATTTGAAAGTCATTAGAGTTAAACTAGTATTAAAAATGGGGAATCTTTTAATATCATTGTTTACTTAATGATTGTCGTGAAAATTGTTAGAGTTAAATGAGTATTAAAAATGGGGAATCTTTAAATATCTGCATTTACTTAACGATTGTCGTGGATAGAGTCAGAGTATGCTCATGCATTTCATTTTTGGTAAATCGTGCAGACCCGTGATAGGTGGCACCTCGGTAAATAGTACTTCGGCCTATGATAGGCGGTACATTTACGATTTACGTTTCTTTTTAGTAAATCATGCAAGCCCATGATAGGTGGCACCTCGGTAAATAGTACTTCGGCTTGTGATAGGCGGTACGTTTACAATTTACATTTCATTTTAATAAATCGTGCAGACCCATGATAGATGGCACCTCGATAAACAGTATTGGTCTGTGATAGGCGGTACGTTTATGATTTACGCTTTTTAGTAAATCGTGCATACCCGTAATAGGTGGCACCTCGGTAATTTAGTACTTCGGCCTGTGATAGGCGGTACAATAATGATTTACGGCCCTTCGAGGAGGGATTTGGTTTGGAATTCCGAGTCCATGCATTTTGGCATATACGCATTGCATTAGGGTGCTTGGCACACGAGTCGTGTTTGATTCAAGATTCTGATTGAGTGTTTGAACGCAAGTTGTCGTGATGGTGGTGCTATAATTGCTAAGTGTTATGTTTTGGAATTGTGTGTAAGTGTGATTGATTGCGAAACCATTTCGAAACCTAAGTTGTCGTGGTGATTGTGCTATAATTGCTAAGTGTTATGTTTTGGAATTGTGTGTAAGTGTGATTGATTGCAAAACCATTTCGAAACTAAAGTTGTCATGGTGATTGTGTTATAATTGCCAAGTGTGGATGTTTTGGAATTGTGTGATAGTATGTTTGACTGCAAAACCATTTCGAAACTTAAGTTGTCGTGGTAATTGTGTTATAATTGCTAAGTGTTTTGTTTTGGAGTTGTGTATAAGTGTGATTGATTGCAAAATTGTTTCGAAACTCAAGATGTCGTGGTGATTGCGCTATAATTGCTAAGTTTGATTATTTGGATTTGTGGATAAGTGTTGATTGATTTCGAAACCCTTTGAAAAGTTGAAAAATGCTGAATTTTGTTGTTTTTTTGCTGTTGTCTGATGTGTATTCGAATACAGCAAGGTGTATTCGAATACAGACATGTTGTTTTTGCCACTAACTTACTGTGTAGTCGAATACAGACTGTGGTTGTCGAATACAGACATGCTGTTTTGCCACTGACTTACTGTGTAGTCGAATACAGATTGTTGTAGTCGAATACAAACATGTTGTTTTTGCTGCTGAATGCTGAAATATCCTTGTATTCGAATACAAAGATGTTGTATTCGAATACAACAATGCTGTTTTGTTAAAAACTTCATTTGTCAACCTTGTTTATGAATTTTTAGCATATGGAAACCCTTTTAAGGTGCATGCGAAGTTGAAATGTCATTTTGTGCATTTAAAAACGTAAATGTTATGTGTTAATTGTTAATATCGGTTGGTGACCCTTTACACTATTGTGGAAATCTGGGCTTTGCCCTCAGATGAGAACCAGGACCATCCTACCGGTCCGTACCCTGTGGATGGGAATGTAGTTGGAAATACCTGACTGGAGCTATGTTAGGAGGATCTTGCGGGGCGCGTGAAGATCACTCAGGATGTATAGTTTTTTTGTAGAATGATCAGATTAGGTTGACGTATAGGAACTAGATGTATTTCTTTTGGATTGTGTTTATTTTAAATTGGAAGACTGTACCTATACCAATATTGTCAGCATGACATTTTATTTTCGATGGGTCCCATGTACCACTTTTTGATGTGTAAATACTTTGGATTCGTGTTTCAAAAACTATTCCGCTGCTTGGAAATTATGTTGACTTAATTGTCGTTGTGTTATGACTTAAATATTTATCCAAAGGTATTTTCTTATCTTTGTTTTATGATTTTGTTTTGAAAAAAAAAATACACTCTCGATGTTAAAAATCGGGGTGTTAGACTTTTTCAAATAAGCGTTGTAAAAGGCCTCCTTGTTTTATTTTTATATTTAAGGCTCTTTTTCAGTTCAGTTTAGTTCATGTAAATTACTAGTTTATATTAAATTACATGAACTTAGCATAAAACACTCAAATCAAGCTAAATATAAGCAGAAAATAAATTAATCACAAAATCAAATACATGGCTGCTTATATAAAACAATTAAACATGTTTAAACAATTAAATTTACATTAACTCAATTTAGATTACATGGCTTATATAAAACAATTAAACATGTACATTAAGATGCCCTTCTTCTTTTCCTGGTGGGATTCACATTTGTTTGTCCATTTACAATACGAAACGATGGATTGATCCAAATTCCCTCATCATGATCATCTCTAAGATATAAACAATCATCATTTGAATCAATTTCATGTCGTTGTTGTGATGTTGAAAATAAAAGATCATTACCAACATCTTCATCATTATTGTTATAATCACTTATTTTATTGGTTGATAGGACAACATACCATTTATCATCAGCAGAATCAGTGACATAAAATACTTGTTGAGCTTGCGACGCTAAAATAAAAGGCTCGTCTTTGTAACCCACCCTATTAAAATCGACAAGCAAGAACCCTGACTCATCAATCTGAACGCCATTATTATTATCGACCCAATTGCAAACAAATATGGGAACACGAAACAATATGTAGTCTAACTCCCATATGCGCTCGATAACCCCAAATATGATAGATTTGCATATATTTGGTTTTTGTCTTTTGCACTTGAGACATGCATCGCTTCAGCTACGAGAGTGACTCTGCTATTTTGCATAGTGGTCTAATAATCTCGTTCTTTGGTATAAAATGTGTAGCCGTTAATAACATGACCATTTTAAGAAAATATATGTAAACTCGGACCATTTGCTAGCCACCTCAATCTCTGTGAAATTGATCTAGGGTCTATATCAAACTTTGACTTTATGAGATTTTTTAACCATGTTATAAAACTTGGATTGTGCTCTCGAGTTATCCAATTTTGATTCCTATTCATCTTCAAACGAGATAACTGATCCATGTGTATTGTAACATACGGTTGAACCTCATCATCATTGTGCTGAACATACAATTGTGTCTACTCCCATTCTGTCCTTGATATAGTCAATAGTTTCCTTCCAACTATCCCTTCTCCAGATATTCTTCCCAAATGAAGAGACATGGGAAGCCCTATGGATTCCACATTGGATAGATATTCAGTACAAAATTCAGCAGCTTCTTCAACAATGTACCGTTCAAAAACACAACCTTTTGGTCAACTTCTACTTTTTACGTACCCTTTTAATATTTTTATACATTGTTCTATCGGAAATGTAACACCCGATTTTCAAAGCGAGGGTGTATTTTTTTTTTCAAAAGAAATTAAAATAAAACAGAGAAATAAATAAGGTAATACCTTTGGATAATTATTTAAGACATTTATAATTTACATGCAGCGGAAAAGTTTTTCGAAATATGAATCCAAAATATTTACACATCAAAAAGTGGTACATGGAATCCATCGAAAATAACATGTCATGATGACAATATTAGTACGGGTACAGTCTGCCAATTTAAAATAAACGCAATCCAAAAGAAAGACATTTGTTCCCTCCATGTCAACCTAATCTGATCATTCTACAAAACAAACTAAACACCTTGAGTGATCTCCATGCGCCCCGTAAGATCCTCCTAACATAGCTCCAGTTAGGCATTCCCATCTACATTCCCATCCACAGGGTACGAACCGGTAGGATTGTCCTGGCTCTCATCTGAGAGAAAAGCCAAGAAGAAGAAGAATGGGTTAGTCGCGAGGCATGGGAAGAAGAAGACGAACTCTTTTTCTTTTGTTTCTCGTTCCTTCTAATTTCCTTTCTTTCTATTTCCTTTTCTTTCTTTTCTATCTCCTTTCTTTTTCCCTTCAAACAAACATATATATGTAAATATATATATATATATATATATTAATTGTAACTTAACAAATATCTAGATATTTATTAAAATTACCATTTCACCCATAACCTCTCCAAACCACTTTTTGTTAAAAATATCTACTATCGTCGCAACTCAATTGACATATACAATTTTTAGCAAACTCGAGATATTTTTAACAAAACTCCCTAGAAATAAATTCTTCGTAAAAGATTCACCTCAGTTAATTTAATATGTTTATCGACGAACAATTTTAATCGGGGTATCAAAATATATTTTTGGGCATTTAAGCTCACGAAATATTAATAACATGGCAAAAAAGCCTCCGTGTTCAATACCCAAAATACACTAAAATACATAAAGTATATTTTAACATTATGGGTCTTACAGGATACATCCATCTCATATAAGTTGGCCCACAAAGTTGTGTCTCGTTAACTAAATGAACAGTAAGGTGAACCATTATATCAAAAAATGAGGGTGGGAAATACATTTCAAGCTCACACAAAGTAACGACAATTTCCCTCTACAAAGTCAGTAATTTCTGAGGGTCGATCACTTTGCTGCAAATTTCCCCGAAGAAGAAACATAATCTAGTTAAGGCTCGTCGAAATTTTTCAGGTAAAATGGAACGTATACCTATTGGTAACAAATTATCCATTAGAATATGACTATCATGGATCTTCAAGCCTTTTAACTTGAGGTCTTTCATACAAACAAAATTTTTAATGTTTGAAGAATATCCTTCTGGAACTTTAACTTCGTGTAGAAATTTACATAAAACAATTTTGTCCTTTCTAGATAGAGTATGAGCGGCTGGAGGTAGATATATGCGATTTCCTTTCTTTACGGGTTACAATTCATTTCTTATTCTGATATCGACCATGTCCAATCTTGCATTGATGCCATCTTTAGACTTTCCTGGAACATTGAGTAACATACCAATAACATTATCTAATACATTTTTTTCAATATGCATCACATCGTGGAAATGCCTTATATACAATGACTTCCAATATGGCAATTCAAAGAAAATTGACTTTTTCTTCCACCCAATTTTGACCAGCTCTCCTGCAAAAGCTTTGCCAAATTTATTGGTCAAACCTTGTACTTTTTCAAGTATTTGATATCCAGTCGGTGCTAAATGAGCTTTTCCTTCCTCTGATTTTCCATTGAATGCATTTCTCCACCCACAATACTGATGACTATAAGGTAACAATCTACGATGTTCAAGAAACACATTCTTCTTACAATATTTCAACCACATTCAATTTGTACTCTCTTCACATATACGACATGCACACTGACCTTTAATGCTATATCCTGTTAAATAAGCATATGCTGGAAAATCATTAATTATGCCGAACAACATAGCCTTCAAATTGAAACGTTCTTTCTTATACCCATCATAAACTTCCACACCTATCTCCCACATAAATTTTAAATCTTCAATTAAAGAAGTCAAGTATACGTCGATATTATTCCCCGGTTGTTTGGGTCCTGAAATTAAAAGAGACAACATGACAAACTTACGCTTCATACATAACCATGGAGGTAGGTTATAAATCAACAAAATCACAGGCCACGTGATGTGTGAGATGCTTTGAAGACCATGTGGATTCATTCCATCAGTAGAAAGTGCAAGTCTTAGATTTCTTGACTCGATCCTGAATTCAGGATACTCGTGATCAATTTTTGCCCATTGTGGGGAATCTGTAGGGTGTCAAAACATTTCATCTCTAATTCTTTCATCTGCATGCCATGTCAAGTGTTTTGAATCTTCTTTACTGTGATACATGCGCCTAAATCTTGGTATTATAGGAAAATACCACACGACTTTTGCTGGAGTAGATTCTTTCTTCTTATATCGAGAGACATTGCATTTCAAACACGCCTTTAGTAATTTATGTCTTCACTTGGCTTATTCTATCTTATTTTGATTTTCAGCCAATGCACTTGATCCCATATGGTTTATACTCGATTTATTAATCGATGTTGGCTTTTAGCCAAAGTAGTTCTATCAATACGTGGAATAGTCTCAATGGATTAAGACTTTGGTCATTTTGGTCTTAACTAAAATTATTATAACCTATATTGGTTCTTAAAATATGGAATTGATCCAATAAGCGCAATCATCTCAATGGATTAATTTTTTTTGTCATTTTGGTATTCTTAAGGCTTATTCGAACCACTTTAGGTTTTTAGCCATTGTAGTTCATCCAATATGGTCTTCACCTGCGTTATTCTCACCCATTTTTGTTCTTATGCAATGTTATTAATCCGATAAGTGGAATAGGCTCAATGGATTAAATTTTTGGTCATTTTGGTATTCACTTGGCTAATTCTAACCCATTTTGGTTCTCTGTCAATGTAGTTCTTCTAATAAGTGAAATGGTCTTAATGGATTAAGATTTTTGTCAATGTTGTCTTCACTCGGCTTATTCTAATCGATTATTTTTTTGTTTTCCAATGTATTTCATCAAATATGGTTTATACTCATTTTATTCTTATTCTTGGTTTGTAGTCAATGTAGTTCATCCAATATGCTCTTCACTTTAGTTACTCTAACAAAATTTTGTCCTCGCTAATGATGTAAATCTAATAATTGGAATAGTCTCAATGGATTGAGATTTTGATCATTTTAATCTTCACTTGACTTATTCAATCCCTTGTTTGATCTTAGGAAATATAGTTCACCGAATTAGTGGAATATTCATAATGGATTTAGATTTTTGTCATTTTGGTATTCACTTAGCTAATTCTAATCTCTTTTGATTCTTTGCCAATGTAGTTCCTCCAATAATTGCGGTAGTCACCATGTATTACAATTTTGGCTACATGGTCTCCACTCGGGTTATTTTTATCAACATTTGTTCTTGGCAATGTAAATCATTCAATAAGTGGAATAGTCTTAATGGATTAAGATTTGTGTGATTTTGGACTTCACTGGACTTATTCTAATCCATTTTAATTCTTAGCTAATGAAGTTCATCCCTTATAGTCTTCACTTAGCTTATTCTAAAAAAAATTTGGTTCTTAGCCATTGTAGTTCATCGAAATAAGGAAATAGTCTCAATGGATTAATATTTTTGTCATTTTGATCTTTTCCCGACTTATTCTAACCCATGGTTGTTGTTAGCCAATGTAGTTTGTCAATTCAATGGAATTGTCTCAACGGATAAATATTTTTGTAATTTTGGTATTCACTTGGTTAATTCTTATCCATTTTTGTTTCTTAGCCATATCAATTCATCCAATAAGTTGAATGGTCTTAGGGTTCTAACTGATATTATTTCTTAGTCATTGTAGTTCATCCAATAAGTACAATTGTTTCGTTCGATAAATATTTGGGTCACTTTGGTCTTCTCATGGCTTATTCTAATCCATTTTTATTCCTAAGAAATGTAGTTCATCCAATATTGTCTTCACTAAAGATGCTGGAAAACACAAGATATTGCGGGTTTGAATTTTGTTCCACCATTTCTGAAATATACTTCAATTGCTTTACATAAAGCTATTCTTTATCAAAACATTTAACTTATTCTTATAAAACAAGTTTTGTTAAAATAAGGTTGAATAAAAAATAACTAAGATGAGAGAAATAGAAAGAAATATAGAAAACATTGATATTTTTATACTAGGTCACAATACATTATTGCTACATCTAGCCCTCCCCTTTCCAGAGAGATTTTGCCTCACTACAGTCGATGACTTAATCCACTATTTCAATTATTTGCATACAAGTATTCTATATCCAACCTCTTCAAGATTTCAAAAAATATTTCTAGCCTCCCTAGGTTTTCATTGTCAGAACCCTTTCTCAAATTTCTAGCAACCTACCATTGAGGTTCACGATTGTTGTTGTACCTTTTCATGTACCTCGTAAGAGTGAGAGAATTATTTAAACTAAGTTGGTTCTAAGAAAAACTCATTCGTCATGTTTTGAAGATAACAAAGGTACTTTGTGAGAAAAATTTATTGCATTAAAGAATACATTAGAGGAAACGAAAACATCAAGGTCAAGTAAATCCATAGGAAGTCAATGCAACATTCAAACTCCAGTTATTACACGTGATGTTGTGTACGTGCATTTACCTTAAAAGAGTTCATATCAAAGTATGATTAACTCTGAATAGATTGTAGCCATGCGTTCAAAGCTCATATTCCGATAATGAAAAAGTTGTAACACACTCCAAATGTTGCCTCAAAAGTTGTTAGAAATAAGTCCAGACCGGTTACACAAGGTTCAATAAGAAGATATTGATTACATTGAGACATTTTCTCTAGTGGTCAAGTTAAAGGAAATATGTATCCTACTCTTTTATGTTACTTATAATAACATTGCATTATTTCAAATGGATGTTAAAAGTGCCTTCCTAAATGGATATATAACTGAAGAAGTCTATGTTAAGCAACCCCTAGGTTTTGAAAGATATAGATTTTCAGACTATGTATCTAAACTTAGCAAATTACTATATGGTGTAGAATAAGCACTTAGGACATGATATAATAGATTAAGTAATTTCTTCCTTAAGAATAGTTTTGAAGGAGGACATATAGACACCACCCTGTTTAGAAAATCAATACACATTCTTATTGTAAAAATTTCTGTTGAAAGAGGACGTGTAGACATTCTTATTATTCAAATTTATGTTGATCACATTATTTTTGGATCTACTAATGAAACTCTTTGTCAAGAATTTGATAAATTGTTGTTGTTTTAATTTCAAATGAGCATGATGGAAAAACCTAAGTTCTTCTTTGGGATATAAATTCAACAACGTCAAAAACGGCATATATACATGCATCAAACCAACTATACAAAAAGAGATTCTCAAGAAGTTTAAGATGAATGATTATCAAACCTATGGCTACATCAATGCACCTACTTGTACACTAGAAAAGATGAATCTGGGCAGAAGGTTGACCAAAAAATATACAGAGGAATGATTGAATCGCTTATATACCTTACTGCTTCAAGATCTAATATTATATTTTGTGTGTGTACGCCAAATTTCAGACTGATCAAAAGGAATCTCACTTAATTGCTTTTTAGAGGATCCTTAAATACCTGAAAGGTAATTCTAGCATTTGTTTGTTCTATTTGGAGACTAATAACAACATGTTAAGTGGATATTGTGATGCAGATTATGTCGGAGACAAACTTGAAATAAAAAGCACAAGTGGAAATTGTACATTTCTTTCTGAAAACTGCCTCTGATAATTGGGTTTGTAGACTGAATTTGAAGCATGCCTCTAAATCTCTTATGTGCCTATATTCTGCAAAAAAACTCAACATGCCTTTGATGAGTTCATATCAAGCTATCTATAACTCTGAAGAGATTGTTCAAGTCTTGCATTAAAAGTGTAACAACTCGTTATTTTTTTCATTTCAAAATAAAACTAAGAGATCGGAAATAAAGAAAAAAAATACTTTTGGATAAAACATTTAAGTCGTAAAATAACGACAAAAGTTAACAAATATTTATAAGCAACAGAAATAGTTTTTGAAATACAAACCCAAATTATTTACACAAAAAAATACATCAGTGTTATGAGACCTATCAGGCATAGCTCATACCCTTAGGTAATTCTCGGCAGACACCTATACAAAAATACTTCCACAAGAATTTTAACTTCCCCAAGTCACATCAAAAAGTGGTACAAGGACACATCCAAAAGAAAAGTCTAGCTGACAATATGAGGTATAGGTACAGTCTTCCAAATTGAAATAAATACATCCACAAAAGAAAGACAACTAAACCATATACAACCCTATAATCTGATCATGCTATAAAAAACTATATGTAACACCCCGATTTTTAAAAGAGAGAGTTTATTTTTTTTTTCAAAACAAATTCATAAAACAAAGAAAAAAATAAGGAATTACCTATGGATAAATATTTAAGTCATAACACAACGACAATTAAGTCGACATAATTTAGAAGCAGCGAAATAGTTTCTGAAATACGAATCCAAAGTATTTACACATCAAAAAGTGGTACATGGGACCCATCGAAAATAAAATGTCATGCTGACAATATTGGTATAGGTACAGTCTTCCAAATTAAAAAAAAAAATAAAAACCCATTCCAAAAGAAAGACAGCTAGTCCCAATACGTCAACCTAATCCAATCATTCTACAAAAAACTATACATCCTGAGTGATCTTCACGCGCCCTGCAAGATCCTCCTAACATAGCTCCAGTCAGGTGTTTCCAACTACATTCTCATCCACAGGGTACAGACCGATATGATGGTCCTGGTTCTCATCTGAGGGCAGAGCCCAGATTTCCACAATAGTGTAAAGGGACACCAACCGAAATTAACAATTAACACATAATATTTATGTTTTTAAATGCACAAAATAACCTTTCAACTTAGCATGCACCTTAAAAGGGTTTCCATATGCTAAACATTCATATACTACTTGCCAAGTAAAAACGAAATAAAAAATAAGGTTTTAATCGTTCAAGTAATAAATCAATTGGGCAATCGATTGTCTAACTCAGAATAAAAGTTTTTACTAAGTAAATCGATTGGGAAATCGATTTCTTAAAGGTTTATAGTGAAACCTGTATTCTGGGTTTAAATCAATCGATTGGACCATCGATTTGCACATCCATTGAGAAATCGATTTTGTGATTCACAAAACAAAGATTTTGCTGATTTAATCGATTGGGAAATCGATTTTGTGGTTCACAGAATCGATTAGGCTGGTATTACATTTTCACATAATTGATTGGTAATCGATTTTTCTAAAGTTTTTCTAAAACTACATAAACTGAATCAATCACAATTACACACAATTCCAAAACATAACACTTAGCAATTATAACACAATCACTACGACATCTTTAATTTCGAAATAGTTTTGCAATCAATCACACTCACACACAATTCCAAAACATAACACTTAGCAATTATAGCACAATCACCACGACAACTTGAGTTCAAACACTCAATCATAATCTTGAATCAAACACGACTCGTGTGCCAAGTACCCTAATGCAATGCGTATATGCCAAAATGCATGGACTCGGAATTCCAAACCAAAACCCTCCTCGAAGGGCCGTAAATCATAATTGTACCGCCTATCACAGGCCGAAGTACTAAATTACCGAGGTGCCACCTATCACGGGTCAGCACAATTTACTAAAAAGCGTAAATCGTAAACGTACCGCCTATCACAGACCAGTATTGTTTACCAAGGTGCCACCTATCACGGGTCAGCATAATTTACTAAAAAAATGTAAAACGTAAATGTACCGCCTATCACAGGCCAAAGTACTATTTACAGAGGTGCCACCTATCACGGGTCAGCACGATTTACCAAAAACGTAAATCGTAAATGTACCGCCTAAAACAGGCCGTATTACTATTTATCGAGGTGCCACCTATCACGGGTCAGCATGATTTACCAAAAATGAAATGCATGAGCATACTCTGACTCTATCCACGACAATCATTAAGTAAATGCAGATATTAAAAGATTTCCCATTTTTAATACTCATTTAACTCTAACAATTTCCACGACAATCATTAAGTAAACAAAGATATTAAAAGATTCTCCATTTTTAAAACTCGTTTAACTCTAATGACTTTCAAATTCCGTACAGAGCATACTCAGACATATTCTCAAATTCAATCCACAATTCACACCAAATCACATCAGTTCATTTTTCCACAAAATCCCCATAAACACATCTCAAAATTTATAAGTATTAATTATGAACACATCATCACAACCCACCACTCAAACACATCAAATTTAATTTCCTCAAAATCATATATAAATGAGTTAAATTCATTTTCCACGAAACACTCATCAATATTACCAAAACCCAACATTAGAATTTCACCCATAAAAGTATTAAATTCATTTTCTCCAAATCAACACTTCAACCCTAACAAAATTCTTTTCCACACAACCACAACTAAGTCGCTAAATGTAAACTAAAAGTTTGGAAGGAGCCCTTACCTTAACTTTAGCTTTAACATGCGATTACCGTACCGCGAGTAAATCCAGTAAAATCTTCGTTCGCGACGTCGCTTCCAAAGTTAGTTCACCAGCACCGTAGCATGGAGGTGAGCAACTTTCCCTTCTATATCTTTGTGAAATGAAGCTTAGATCTAGACGAAATGTGGAGGTTTGCGTTTGATGGTTTGAAAATCCCTAACACCGTCTTTCTTCGTTTTCAAATCAAAGAGGAAGAATGAATCTGAGAAATTATTTGCTTTCTCTCCCACCAAGCCTTGGGTTTCTTTTCTTGAAGCAAAATAAGGAAAAAAGAAAGCAAAACAAAAGAAGAAGAAAGGAGGAAGAAGAAGAAGTGTCGCGAGGCAGAGGAAGAAACGTTATGTTTCCTTTTTCTTTTCCCTTCCTTCTATTTTCTTTTCTTTCTATTTCGTTTTCTTTCCTTTCTATTTCCTTTTCTTTTCCCTCCAAACAAATATATATATTTATATATATTAACTATAACTTAACAAATATCTCAAAATATTTAGATATTTATTAAAATTACCATTTCACCCATAACCTCTCCAAACCACTTTTGTTAAAAATATCTACTATCGTCGCAACTCAATTGACAGATATAGTTTTTAGCAACTCGAGATATTTTTAACAAATCTCCCCAGAATTATATTATGTGTAAAAGATTCACCGCAGTTAATTTAATTTATTTATCAACGAGTAATTTTAATCGGGCATCAAAATATCTTTTTGGTCCTTTAAACTTCTAAAATATTAATAACTTTGGCTAAAAAGCCTCCGAGTTCAATACCAAAATACACTAAAATACATAAAGTATAATTTTAAATTATGGGTCTTACACTATACATCCCGGGTAATCTCCACGCGCCCCACAAGATTCCCTCTTACACAGCATCGGACATGTATGCCTAACTCCCTTTCCATATCAAAGGTACTAATAGGTTGGATGGTCCTCATACTCACATGAGGTCAAAGCTCAGATTTCTACAATAATTGTAAAGGTCACCAAACAAAATTAACAAATAACACATAGCATTTAAATTTTAAATGCACAAAATAACCTTGCAACTTAACATACTCTTTGAAAGGGTTTTCATATGCCAAACATGCATAATTAAAGTTGAAAAATGAAGTTTTTAACAAAACTACACTGTTGTATTCGAATACAACATCCTTGTAGTCGAATACAGTGTTGTTTCACAAGTCAATAACAAAATCAACACAATTGTATTCAAATACAACATTCTTGTAGTCGAACAAAATGTTATTTTAGAAGTCAGTAGCCAAATCAAGACATATGTATTCGAATATAACCTTCTTGCAGTCGAATACACATCAGAAAACAACAGAAAACAGCAAAAATAGCATAAATAAACTTTTAAAAAGGTTTCGCAATCAATCAACACTTACACGCAAATTCAAACAATCTCACTTACCAATTTGGGCACAATCACAACCACAACTGAAACATACATATACAATCAACATAGTATATCAAACATGACTCGCGTGCCAAGAACCCTAATGGAATGCGTATATGCCAAAATGCATGAATTCCAAATTCTCTTCAAACTCTCCCCGACAATCGAAAATTGTAATTGTACAGTCTCTCACAGACCAAAACAAATTACCAAGGGGCCACCTATCACATGCCCGCATGATTTATTAAAGTGTAACCTATCAAAGGTTTTACACCTTAATTCCAAACAAAACCCTCCGCAAAAGGCGCCAATCCTAAACGTACAGTTCCTCACGAACAAACACTAGTGCAGTCTCTCACGGAAAAACACAATTTTCTAGGGTGTAGTCTCTCACGGACAAACACCAGTGTAGTCTCTCACGGACAAACACCAGTGCAGTCTCTCACGGACAAACACCAGTGCAGTCTCTCACGGACAAACACCAGTGCAGTCTCTCATAGACAAACATGATTTACTAGGGTGTAGTCTCTCAAGGACTAACACCAGTGCAGTCTCTCATCGACAAACACAATTTACTAAGGTGTACCATCTTAAGGACAAACACAATTTACTATGGTGTAGTCTCTCACGGACAAACACCAGTGCAGTCTCTCACGGACAAACACAATTTACTAGGGTGTAGTCTCGCACGGACAAACACAAGTGCAGTCTCTCACGGACAAACAAAATTTACTAGGGTGTAGTTTCTCACGGACAAACACCAGTGTAGTTTCTCACGGACAAACACAATTTAATAGGGTGTAGTGTTTCACGGGTAAACACCATAGTTAAATCCTGTTAAGGATAAGATGAACCACTCCACTCATGGAACCTTCATGTAGCCCATCGAACTCACTGCTTAACCTCATGGCCCATCACGGTCATCACTCGAGCATCGTGGCCCATCGTGATCACCAATTAAACATCGTGGCACATCGCAATCACCACTTCATCGCATCTCAATGCACCTTAAACATACATATATCAGTTTTGAACACATCGTCACATCAAAACTTAATCGCCACTACATCACATATAATCACACCACAACCATTCATAATATCAATTATGAGCACATAATCACATCCAAATTAATCTCCACAAATTCACTCATTATCCACCTCAAATTTAATTCAACAATTCACCCATCAGTTTCAATTTTCACAAATCCCACCAAATTTAGTCTGCAAATCACCAATATTAAAACTTCACTTATTTCAACTATAATTCACCCATTAATTTCCACAATTTCAAACATAAATTTGAAACCAAATTAATTTCCACAAACCACTCCTCAAACACATCAAAACAATTTCCTCAACGACACTTAAATCATCATAATTTCATTTTTCAAAAATCCACACATAAAACACATCTCCAAATTTAACCCGCACATAATTGAACTAAATTCATTTTCCACCAAATCACACATAAATTGAATTAAATTAATTTACCACAAATATACCACAAACACATAAAACATTCATAATACCAATTATGAACACATAATCAAATTAAATTTAGTTCTCCCTAAATCCAAATTAATCACCCATATTTAATCTCCATAATTTTCAAACATTAATCACCAAATTAATTTTCACAAACCACAACTCAAACACATCAATTTTAATTTCCTCTAAACACACGTAAATGAATTAAATTCCTTTTCCATAAACTCATACATCAGTTTCACAAAATTCCAACTCCACAAATACACATATATCTTCCTGTATGCTAGCTAAAAATTTGGAAGGAGCCTTTACCTTAACGTTAGCTTTAATGAGCGATTACGGTACCACGATTAATTCTGATAAAATCTCTGCTCGCGACGTTGCTTCCAAACTTAGTTCACTAGCATCGTAGCATGCAGGTGAGCAACTTCCCCTTATATCTCTTCTCTAAATGAAGAGATATAAATCGAAGAAACGCACAAATTTGGGTTTGAAGGTTTTGAAAATAACCCTAACACAGTTTTCTTTGTTTTTGAAACAGATAAGAAGAAAGAAGACGAAGGGATGAAGCCGAGTAGCAGGGAAACAGTTTTCTTTCACTAACACTTGGTTATCTGGAAGCCTAAGAAAGAAAAAGGAAATAGAAGGAAAAAGGAAGAAGAAGAAGAAATGGGTTCGCGAGTAAGGAGAATGTTTTTGCTTTCTTCCTTTCCTTAGCCTTGTAATCACCAAAAGTATCACACACCCACTACACCTCTGTTAGTTAAACTTATTGTGTTTGAGTTTTCTCAACCTTCTAGCTTAGAATAGTCAAGCTGTTGAGGATAGTAGTTACTATTGGGATAAATTACAAAGAAGTGTTTAGGGTTGTTTTCTGAATAACTCTCACAAGAGAATGTTTACAATGGATGCTTTTATAATATATATATATATATATATATATATTACAATTAAAATCAAACCAACAAATATCTAAATACTCTTATACACATCACTTCACTCACATCTCAAACTATTTTGATGAAAATATCTACTCTCGTCGCAACTCAATTGACAGATAAAAATATCTACTCTCGTTGCAACTCAATTGACAAAATAATTTTAAATTGAATCTCAGAGCATATAATATATATATATATATATATATATATATATATTAAACATGTTAATACTCTAATAAGTATGTTTTCAATACTAAATCCACAAAATAAAATAAAATTGCTTGAATGCCTCAGAAATTCAACATAAAATACCCTAAAATTGTATAATTTAGGATTTAAAATTAAGGGTCTTACAAAAAGCTCATATTCCGCTAATAAGAAAGCTACAACATACTCCAAATGCTTTCTCTAATATGCATGTTCTAATGTTGCACTAACTCTAATGATTCAACAATGTGATTTGCCTTAAGCTACTAATTTTAATTCATGCAATTTTTCCTCTAGCTATTAATATCCAAGAAAATTAATGTCTAACTCCAACAAGAAAGTCAATGGCTCTAATGTAAAGTGAATGACTCTAATTGAAAGAACAAGCCTGAATCTATAATTGAAGGAAATTATAGATGATTCAAGAACAAGCCTAAATCTTTTCTCTCCCCAATCAATCAAGAGTGTAAAGGAATATTCACATGAATAAGTTTTTGAACACACTCTAAAATTATATATGATTCAGAATTATAATTGAAGAAAATCTTTGACCAAGTTGAAAAGAAGATATGGTCAAAATATTTTTCACACGAAGATGTGGTCAAAATATTGTCCACAAAAGGATATAGTCAAAATATTGTTCACAAGAAGATATAGCAAAAATATTATTCACAAAAAGATATAGTCAAAATATTATTCAAAAGAAGATACACTCATAATTTGTTTACAAGAAGAAAGACTCATTATTTGTTCACAAGAAGATACACTAGAAATTTGTTCAAGAGAAAGATATGATCTAGATTTTACAAGGACAAAAGTGAAAACCTAATCTATTCAATAAAAGGATACTCAAGACTAAAAAAGAAAGCACGAACCCATAAACTCATAAACATACAATTCAAAAATTAAGCCTGTAAACAAACACTTGCTCAAGGTTCAAAGATTTATGTTCTATATAAACTCTTTCTCAAATGAATAATTTTTAAGTGTTAGAGTGAGAAATCAATTGTAAAAATTTGTTTAGCAAAAGCAAAACATAATCAATTCCAAACTTGTGTAACCCAACCTGATAGTGTTCCTCGTGCAATCTTTGGTATTCATGTTGTGTTTAGAAGACTTGACTTTTAGGATCAAGGTGTTTGTTTGCCTTAAAACGTTTGTAAGTGTCATGTTGTTTTGAGATTACTGACTTGTAGGGTTAGGTATTTTGTAATTAAAGGATTTGAATTAGTGGTTAAATTATTCTAAGTGAAAGGACTCGATGTAGCTACCCAGTAAAGAAAAATCTTAGGAGTTCGCCAAGCAAATGGATATCTAAGATTACAACCATTCAAGATGTTAAGAATTTGAATACTCTTAAATTGGAAGAATTAGTTAGCTCATTGAGATCACAAAAAATTGAGCATGTAATTAAATCAGATCGAGTAAGTTAGAAAATACCTCAAGTTTTTCATATGTTGTTCACTTCTAGAGTCATAATTTGTATTGAATCTACAAGTGGAGTTGGTATGAGCCATCAAAGCCAAATCTGCTTATTGATCATCATAGAATTCATTAGAATCATCCCATGTAGCCATCAAACTCTTCTTCTTCGGCATGAAATATTTCCTCTAGTGTTTCCCTTTCTCTGGATTTTGGACAGTTTGACTTAATATGTCGAGGTTCATTGCATATATACTAAATTATGTTTTTCTTGTCAAAATTTTCATTCCTACCAATATTGAACTAATTGGAATCTTTCTAAGGGAAAGATTTCCTCTTCATGTGCCACATCCTCTGAATTCTTCTATATATGAAGGAAATATCATCTTCCTCTGAGTTCAGATTCGGATTATCTGAATCATTATCCTTTGATTCTGATATTACCTTTAGAACCTTTTTCTGTTTGGATTTCAAGGCCAAAGTCTTGTTCGTCTTTTTGGGCTCATCTTCTTCAAGCTATATTTCATGTGATTTGAGATAGTTGAATGACAATGATCTTAGGTCTCCACTTGCTTGTTAGACTCCTAATGATTTTCTTAGCATAATTAGCAAGAGTATAACTCTTCTTAAGTACCTTTAGTCTTAAGACCACGATCTAGAATTGTAAAAACATTGTATCAATGTCTTCATCTTCTTCCATCTAGAACAACTCATACTTTTTGACTAGGAGGTTGGCCTTTTCTAACACTGTTTATATCTCGTAGTATCCTAATCCCCAAAACAAAATAATTGACTAACTATCTAGCTAAGAGTTACCTATCAGTAGCTTTCATTGATACATGTTTGCATTTATGCATTGTGTCATTTGTTACTCTTCTAAGTGTTAGGCATTTAGCTTTATTTATTGTTTGAAATATGTACTATCAAAAATAGTAATGTTAGAAGTAAACTACTTTTATAAATCGATATTGTTATATTTATACATTTTTCATTCTCTTATGATTGAATCGGTAGTGTTAGAAATAGTTGTTACTTTATCGATGAATAAAGATAATAATATTGATTTTGATTGTAGTGTGTTGAAATTGTTGTATTTGTTTTGCATTTAAATTTATTCATCTAAAAATGGTTATGTATTTCTTTCACAGACAAGTGTCCTAGTTTGACTTTACAATTATATTTATATACTTTAACATTTTATCATTTATTATTGATTTTACTTATTGAATATATTATTTTTATTTTGTAGACGAATGATGGTGATACGGATGAAGAATTTCAACATTTGGAAGCACAAGATGAAGAGATAGATGTTGATATTTAAGTTTTCTTTGTTTTTTTATTGTAGATAAGGATTTTTTTTTTTGATTGTCTCTTTTTCTCTATAATATAAATTAGAGAAATTGTATATGTACATATATTGTATGAATGATCAAGAGTTACAACGCATCACCTATGTTGTTTGTTTGCTTGACAATTGCTAACATAGGCATATTATAATAATTGTGTTTGACCACTATAGGACACATTGTTTGACACATTGTGATATTTAAAATTTATTACAGTATATTAGAACAATTTTGCATTATCGCAATTGTTATATATTTAAATTTATTATAGTATTATAATAATAATATTTTGCTAAAATTATTTTTTTTAAATATAATAATTTACAATATTATTTTTTTTTAAAAATTTATTATAGGCAACTGTTATATTTTATGTAACATCCTAAAATCAAATATTAAAAATAATTAAAATTTCCAATTTTAAAATAATCTAAATTAAAAATTATTATTATTATTATTATTATTATTATTATTGTTATTACTATTATTATTACTATATTTGTTGTCATGTGTTGTCAGGTGTTTATAATTTTGTTATAAGGACAAAATCATAGTAATAGTAACTGTTAGTATTAATGATTGAATAAAAAAATAATAATTAAATAAAACATCTATATAAATTATGATGGATTGTACACGGATGAGTTGACTGTGTAAGATGTATAAGTCACGTTATGTTAAAACAAACAATCCACTTGGATGGCACTTAATATAGGTGATTTGTTGCATAAGTGATGACTTTAGTAGGAACAATTCAATTTTTAATCAGCACACTAAAGCAATATGTTAATATAAGGAACGAAAGGCACAATATACGTGTAACCGCCATCGCACTATGGGCGATTTCAGGATTCATGGTTAAGTTATATTATACATATATGAATATAAATTGATACTTGGAAGAAAAAAGAGAGTATTCTGAATTAAAAAAATTAAAATAGAATATAGAAGTACTTCGTGGTTGTAGACTAAAGATAGCGATTAATAGCGAATGATAGAGAGCCAACATTTTTATCAAAGAAGACTTCAAGGTGCGTAATCACACTCTTTAAACTTTTATGGTACATTTATTTTGGAAATTTAGAATGGAAAAAGAGTTATATATTATGTTTGGTATTTTCTTATAAAAATATAATTTTGTCGAGAACATAACTCTTAAAATTGAGATTTTATGAATTGTAATAATAGATTATAAATTGATTTATTATTGTTTATTATATTACCGTTTTTATGATCGTTTGAATATATATTCTTTAAAAAAATTATTTTATTATATTTTTTTGAATAATTGTTGTTATTATATATTAAAATTAAATATTATATTATAAATATGATTTTACGAATATGGTTGTTAAAAACGTGAATCATTTGAATTGTGTGTGTTAAAGATATATTTATTCTTTATAATATTGTTTTATTATATCTTCTTGAATGATTGTTGTTATTATATATTCAAATGAAATATTATATTATAAATATAATTTTACGAATATGATTGTTAAAAATATGAATGGTTTTGATTGTGTTTGTTGGAGATGAGCTTACGCTCCATATAGATGAGTATTAAACATCACAAATAGATGACGTTTAAACTCCACATAGATGGGTCTTGTACCCCACATCTAGATGAGTATTAAACTTCACAAAGATATGAGGTTTAAACTCCAAATGGATGTTATTAAACTTCACAAAGACATGAGGTTTAAACTCCACACGAATGGTATTGTACCCGCATATGGATTAGTATTAAACTTCACAAAGAGGTGATGTTTAAACTCCACAAGGATGGGTCTTATACCCCACATATAGATTAGTATTAAACTTCATAAAGAGATGAGGTTTCAACCCCACACGGATGGGTCTTGTACCCCACATATAGATGAGTTTTAAACTCCATAATGAGATGAAGTTTAAACTCCACACAGATGGGTCTTGTACCCCACACTAGATGAGTTGGTGCTTCAAATGATTAGATAATACTCAATTCACATAAGTAGTATATCTCCATCATTTAACTGATTGATTATTTTCTGTAGAATAAATGTGTATATTACAATTGTTTGATTATGATAGATGTGGATTATCGTTAATTTAATTGATGTGTTTTCATTAATTATTGGAAGTAATTGGTTATTATAGAAAAATCTTAGTTATATCATGAATAGTTCCAAAGAATATTTTTAAGATGAAAGCAGATGCCATATTCGACTTCTACGGTTACTGCTCCGACTGAGAATAATACTTGTTTTAAAATTGTGTGTATTACTCACTGCAATTTTGTATCTCATTAAAGTTTTGTTTTTAGATACTGAGAACGTTGGGGACGTCGAGAGTTGAGATGTCCTACCTCCATTAAGAAGAGTGATTTCCTTTAATTAGGTAAGTAGATCAAGAATAAGTAGACATAATGTCTACATCGTACTATATGTCGGGATTAGATACTATTTGCCAAGTTTTGGATATTTTAATTATTAAAGATTTTCCAATAGAAATGATTTATTTTGAGATTTCATAACATTACTTCTTTCTAACAATTCATTATTTATTACAGTACCTTATTCTCTTATATATTTTTGAAATTTTTTTCGTTATTACCTCAATTTTTATACCCACGTAACTAGACTATGGTGTGGGTTTACTTTACTTTAATTTGATGATTAAATTTTAAAAAAACAAAACAAAACTTGGGCTAATAGGATTGTTTGTTAGGGTCATAAATTTTGCATGCTATTAGGCTGGATGGGCGTGGCCAACTCAGTGATTGATTCTTAGTGCGCAAATTTATGATGGATAATAGGCTTGGAATGAGTGATGCACTTGTCGAGGCTCTCAGCTTTATGGATGTAGCTATGCGAGAACAAATAAAGACTCTTCGTAAGTTGAGAGCATCCAATATCACAGCGGCAACAATCATAGACCCTTAATATTAAGGAATTTCTAAATTCCAAAAGAACAATCCACCACCATTTCGAGGAAGTTCTGATCTAGTTGAGGCAGAAGAGTGGTTGCTGAAGTTAGAAAGAAAAAAATTGAGTAATGCGGTGCAATGATGGTCAAAAAGTGGACCTTGTCGTTTATATGTTAGAGTGTGATGCTGAGCATTGGTGGAATTGTGCTAGAGGAGGTCTAATGACACAAGGAGTTCCCATTACTTGG
Source organism: Cicer bijugum (assembly GCA_037974875.1). Classification (NCBI taxonomy): domain Eukaryota; kingdom Viridiplantae; phylum Streptophyta; class Magnoliopsida; order Fabales; family Fabaceae; genus Cicer; species Cicer bijugum. Next base: position 261,267 of record JBBPBT010000374.1, read on the forward strand.
GAAGGGTTTAAAGAGATATTTCTAGAGAAGTATTTTCCCCACAATGTTCGCATTCAAAAGGAAACATAGTTTCTTCATCTTCGTTAAGGAGGTATGTCAGTTGCATAGTATGTAGCCAACTTTGAAGCTATATCAAGTTACTCTCGCTATCTTAGGGACAACACATAGGACGAGTGGAAGGCAATCAAATTTGAGGAAGGACTAAAGCCTAACTGCAAAGCTTTATTGGAATTCTAGAGATTCGTGACTACCCCACCTTGGTAAACAAGTCTAGGGTGGCTGAGCAAAAGAAGCAAGCGCTGGAAGCTGACAAACCAAAAGAGAAGTTTAACTATGTTGCAAAAAGGTTCCACAATAAGGACAACAAACTTCAGAAGAATCTATGCCATGTGCCCACATTTTCAAAGGACAAGCATGGATAACCTTCGATTAGTAAGAATAAGGGATGTGATAAGTTTGGATTTAATCATTGAGACCAGTCATGTCCTGTTGCACGAATTACATGTCTTAAATGTGGAAAGGTTGGACTTTATTCTAGATGTTGCTAGGGTGAGGGGCAATCCCAATCTAGACCACAAAACCATGGGAGAGTCTTTATGCTCCAAGGAGAAGAGGTGAAGGAGTCAGATAGTCTAATCAAAGGTATGGGTTTGATTAAGAATAAAAAGAGTATCATATTTTTTATTCAAGAGCGACACATTCCTTTATATCTTTGTCCTGTTCGAAAGCCTTGTAATTGACTATTTCTTGTCTACCTTTTGATTTATGTGTTACTACCCCTGCTGAAAAAAATCTTACTACCTCCACTGCATGCTTGAATTCTACTCTTGTTTATCAAAATGTGCCTTATAATGTTGATTTGATTTGTTTGCCTATGTTTGGATTGGATGTTATCGTAGGAATGGATTGGTTGTCGTCGAATCATGCAGTTATAAACTGTTCTAATAAATCTATCCTTGTAGCATCTCAACCTATGATTATTGATTCACCTTATTCGTCCAAATGTTTCTTGTCTGCTCTAGCTTGTCATAAGTATCTAGTCGAGGGAGCTCAAGGATATATGCTCTTATTTTCTTCAAAGGTAGAGGTTGAGGATAATTTAACCTTGATGCTTGTAGTTGGTGAATTTATTGATGTGTTCCCTAAAGATGTCTCTAGCATGCCACCGAATAGAGAATTAGAATTTTCCATTGATTTAGTACCATGGTATGGCCCAGTGTCAATAGCACCCAATAGGATGTTAGTACTAGAGTTAGATGAGCTCAAGAAACAATTGGAAGATTTATTGGAAAAAGGGTTCGTTAGGCCTAGTGAGTCACCATGTGGAGCGCCAATACTTTTAGTGAAGAAGAAAGACGGGAGTATGAGGCTATGTGTAGACTATAGAAAATTGAATCAAGTTACCATTAAGAATAAATATCTCTTGCCTAGGATAGATGACCTCTTAGATCAGTTGAGAGGAACTTCAGTATTTTCTAAGATAGATAGATTTGAGGTATGGGTACCATCAAATTAGAGTCAAGAGTGAAGATATTCCTAAAATAGCTTTTAGGACAAGATATGGACATTATGAGTACGTAGTGATGCCTTTTGGAGTTACCAATACCCTTGCTATTTTTATGGATTATATAAATCGAATTTTTAGACCATTATTAGATACTTTTGCGGTAGCGTTCATAGATGAAATTCTAATATATTCAAAGAGCTTGGGCAAGCATGAGAAACACATGAGGATAGTGTTGCAAGTTTTGAGAGATGATAAATTGTATGCAAAAGTTGAGAAATTTGAGTTTTGTCTTAATGAGGTGAAGTTTTTAAGACATACCATCTCTAGAAAAGAAGTAACAGTTGACTCTAGTAAGGTAGATGCAATATTATGTTGGCCCCAACCTAAATCAGTTACTAAAATAAGGAGTTTCTTAGGATTGGCAGGTTACTATAGGAAGTTTATAAAGGGGTTTTCCAGTCTAGCCTTACCTCTCACAAAGTTGACTAGAAAAGGGACAACTTTTATGAGGGACCAAGAATGCGAGGATAATTTCCAATAGCTTAAAGGAAGATTAATTTCAGCACCTGTTTTAGCTATACCAAATCCATCCATGAATTTTGTTGTTTATTACGACGCCTCTAAAATTGGTTTAGGATGTGTTTTAATGCAAGAAGGAAAAGTGGTAGCATAAGCATCTAGACAACTTAGGTCACACAAGGAAAATTATTCGACCCACAATCTTGAATTAGCAACTGTAGTCTTTGATCTTAAGTTATGGAGGCATTACTTGTATGGAGCAAAATTAGGGGTTTTTAGTGATCATAAGAGCCTTAATTATTTGTTTGATCAAAAGGAATTAAATATGAGACAAAGAAGGTGGATGGAGTTTCTTAAGGACTACGACAATGAGTTGAAATATCACCCTGGGAAAGTGAATGTAGTGGCTGATGCTCTAAGTCCTTACATGTGGATTGTCTGAATTAGAAGAGTTTAGAGATATGAATTTGGATGTGTCCTTTAGTGCTATAATCTTGAATCTAAATAGGCTAGAAATTAGTATTAACTTGAGAGGGATAGTAAAAACATAACAACTCTTAGATAAAGAATTACATTCTCTGGTGGGTAGGGAAAATTATACCTTATTTGGTGGTGGTTTAGTGTTATTTAAGGATAAGATCATTGTTCCTTAGGGGGGGAGTCTTCGGGATTAGATTTTAGAGGAAGCGCATAAGAGTAAGTTCACGATACACCCAAGAATAACTAAAATGTATCAGGATTTGAGAAAAATGTATTGGTGGTCGAAAATGAAAAAGGATGTAGCTAGCTTTGTGTCTAAGTGTCTAGTGTGTCAAAAGGTTAAGATTGAACACCAAAAGCCTTCAGGATTGTTGCAACCTTTAGAAATTCCTGAATGGAAATGGGAGAGGATATCTATGGCCTTTGTGATGGGTTTGTCGAAGATACGTATGAGTTTTGATGCTATTTGGGTGATAGTTGACCAATTGATCAAATCAGTTCATTTTCTACCAATTAAAGCAACCTATAGTTTAGATAGACTAGCTGACCTCTACGTTAAGGAGATAGTAAAGTTACACGGTATACCCACCTCTATAGTGTCGAATAGGGATCCAAGGTTTAATTCTAGATTTTGGAAAGCTTTTCAAAGAGCTTTTGGTACTAGACTGAGTTTTAGCACAGCTTACCATCCACAGACAAATCGTCAATCAGAGAGGACTATTCAAACTATTGAGGATATGCTTAGAGCTTGTGTTCTAGATGAAGGTGGGAGTTTGGATAAGTATTTACCTCTAGTAGAATTTTCTTATAACAACAGTTATCACTCTAGCATATGTATGGCACCATATGAGGCTTTTATGGAAGGAAGTGTAGGTCTCCTTTGTGATGGTGTGAAGTTGGTGAAAAGCCTTTGTTAGGACCTGGTTTAGTGCAAGCACTACAAGAAAAACACATATTTGTGGCCAACTTTATAAATATTTTGTGGCCGAATAAAACCCTCACAAATTTGTGACCGAAAAAGCCCTCACAAAGGCCAAAACTGAAATTGGTCTTTATTTGTGGCTGAAAAAACCCTCACAAATTTTTAAACATTTAACTGGATTTTGTGGCTGCCTAAGCTCTCACAAAATCACAACATTGTGATTTTGTGAGGGCTTAGGCAGCCACAAAATTCAGTAAAATATTTAAGGAGTTTGTGAGGGCTTTTACAGCCACAAAAAATGCATTTGTGAGGGTCAAATCCGTCACAAAGGAGTGACGTGACCAGTGGAATTTGTGGCTGCAAAGGCCGCCACAAAAGAATTACCACGTGGAATTTGTGGCTGCAAAGGCCGCCACAAAGGAATGCCCAATCCAGCTGACATTTGTGGCCGCTTTTGGCCGCCACAAATGCTCAAGTTAACACTATATATATTTTTCTCCCCTCCTCCTTCATTTTTTCACATCCAACTTCTCTCTAAAACCTCATTCTAACTATTCTCTCCTCCTTCTCTTTAAACAAAATTACTAATATTTTATTATTTAAATTAATCTTTAATTTAAATAATAATCTTTATTTTTAATTTAAATATTTTATTTTAAATTTTTAATTATATTAAGATTAGTTTATTATATATTAGATTTAATTTATAATTACATTATATTTTAAATTTAATTTAATTATAATTTAAATTTTAATATTATAATTATATTAATTTATTATATATAATATTATAATAAACTATTAATTTATTATATATAATATTATAATAAACTATTATATTAAACTATTAATTAATTATATTTTTTTTTAATTAAGTTGGCATTTGTGACGGCCAAAAGCCCTCACAAATGCACAGTCAGCATATTCAGCAACTCCTTTGTGGCGGCCAAAAGCCCTCATAAATGCCCAATCAGTTAAATTCGTCCTATCCTTTGTGGCGGCCTATGCCCTCACAAAGGCAGACTTTTGTGGCTGCAAAATCCCTCACAAATGCCTGTCTTTTGTGGCTGCAAAAGCCCTCACAAATGCCAACCTGTTTCAGGCACTTTGTGGCTGCAAAAGCCCTCACAAAATTTTGTGACCAGCTTCTTTGTGGCTGCCAAAAGCCCTCACAAAAGCCACCTTTGTGGCTGTTTTTTTCCCTTTGTGAGGGCTTTTGGCCCTCACAAAATCATTGATTTCTTGTAGTGAAGAGACCACTAGTAGAATTCAAATAATTAGGGAAAGGATTCGTATAGCGCAAAGTAGGCAAAAAAGAGTTATGCTGAAAGGAGAAGAAAATCATTAGAATTTCATGAAGGGGCACATGTATTCTAGAGAGTCACTCCTAAGACTGGGGTGGGAAGGTCAATAAAATTCAAAAATTTGAACCCTCATTTCATGGGTCCTTTCCAAATTCTAAAAAGAGTCGGGTTAGTTTCTTACCAATTGACTCTTTCGCAACAATTGTCTAATCTTCACGACATATTTCATGTTTCTCAATTGCGAACATACGTGTCAGATAATTCACACGTGATAGCTCCTGAGTCAGTTCAATTGAAAGATAATTTAATCTTTAAGCCTAGACCTACTCAAATTATTGACAAGAGTACCAAGACTCTAAGGAATAAGGTGATCTCATTAGTAAAGGTTGTATGGGAATAGTTAACCTCAAAAGAAGCTACTTGGGAACTTGAGAAAGAACTCGTACGTCAATATCCAAATATTGTGGATGTAGGTACATAAGTTTCCTTATGCTTGCACAAGTTGCTTCAGTTTAGATTTATTTGATCTGACGTTAATTTCGGGGAAGAAATTTCTTTAAATAGGAGAGAAAATGTAACATCCAAAAATCAAATATTAGAAACAATTAAAATTTCCAATTTTAAAATAATCTAAATTATAAATTATTATTATTATTATTATTATTATTATTATTATATTTGTTATCATGTGTTTATAATTTTGTTATAAGGACAAAATCATAGTAACAGTAAGAGTGTTAGTATTAATGATTGAATGAAAAAAATAAATAATTAAATAAGACATCTATATAAATTATGATGGATGTGCAAGATGAATAAGTCACGTTATGTTAAAACAAACAATCCACTTAGATGGCAGTGAATATAGGTGATTGGTTACATAACTAATGACTTTAGTAGGAACAGTTCAATTTTTAATCATCACACCAAAGCAATATGTTAACATAAGGAACGAAATGCACAATATACGTGGAACCATCATCATGGTTAAGTTATATTATACATATATAAATATAAATTGATACTTGGAAGAAATAAAAAAGAGTATTCTGAATTAAAAAAATTAAAATAGAATATAGAACTACTTTGTGGTTGTAGATCGAAGGTAGCGATTAATAACCGATAATAGAGTGCGACATTTTGATCAAAGAAGGCTTCAAGGTGAGTAATCACACCCTTTAAACTTTCATGGTACATTTATTTTGGAAATTTCAAATGGAAAAAGGGTTAGATATTTTGATTGGTATTTTCTTATAAAAATATAATTTTATCGATAATCTAACTCTATTAAAATTGAGATTTTATGAATTGTATTAATAGATTATAAAGTGATTTATTTATTATTGTTTGTTAAATTACCGTTTTTATGATTGTTTGAATATATATTCTTTAAAAATATTATTTTATTATATTTTCTTGAACAATTGTTGTTATTATATATTCAAATGAAATATTATATTATGAATATGATTTTACGAATATGGTTGTTAAAATCATAAATTATTTGGATTGTGTGTGTTTGAGATATATATATTCTTTAAAAGATTGTTTTATTATATCTTCTTGAATAATTGTTGTTATGATTCTTTAATATGTTGTCATTGTAAATTTGAAAAAGTGTTCTATAAGAGGTAGCTGCAAGTACGGTTTTCGCAAGGTGTCATTGTTTTAAAAGAAAATTGTTGTATAAGGTAAAGGCAACGCCTTAGTTCCCCACGGACAAATAATCGTTCTTGTAGATTACCGCAAAAGTTTTTTAACTTTAAACAACGGTTTTTATGTGTTGCAGTAGAGTAAAAATGTTGTAGTGACTCCTTGAAGGTGATTGCATTTATCATGAATGTTCTAGACTTATGATGAATCTTGTACATCTTTTGATCATCATTTATCTTCTTTCTTGGAATTGCAATACTATCAGTATTCTTCGAAGCAATATAACCATATTCCACGAAGTCCCAAATATTTAGATATTTTGAAATATAGAAACTTATTAGCTTGTCCTTCAAAAAGAGATGGTTTGTTGATGTTTACTGCAGCAGCTGCTTCACTGAATCCAAACATATTGAATTGTTGGATCTGTTCTCAAATATTGTATAGTGCTCAGCCTTGAGATCGATTTCTAATGCCAATTGAAGGTGCAAACACGAGAATGGGGGGGAGGGGGGTTGAATTGTGTTTGCCAAAGTTGAAAACTTTTTGATAATTTATAATTAAATAAAAAACTAGTTCAGTTTTGATGACTTACTTAGAGTAGAAGCAATTGGCTTCAGAGGCGATAAGCAATGAAATTCTTCAAATTGATTATGTTCATATTTTGTTGCAGATAAATCTTTATCAAATTTTCTTCAAACTTTCTTCAAATATTTTACAAATCTTGACCATATCTTCTTTCATACTCTTTGAAGTCAGATATTTTATTCTCATAAAATACTTTTGTTATCATAAAAACTCTAAGTATAAAATCAACTTGGTTCCAACAATAAAGACTTGGTCAAAATAAAATACAAACTAAACCAATATATCTAACTATTATCATAAAAACGGATAACTATTTTTAAAATCCCCGATCAAACCAGTATGGATATCCATACATTTCAAGTTTGGATAGAAGACGTAAGTAAGGAAATGGATGTAAAACTTTCGTAAAGATGTCGACAACCTGTTAAGCAGAAGGGATCGACATTAAGTGAAGAATCTCATATTGAATCTTGTGTTTAACTACATGACAAGCCATCTCAATGGGTTGTTTCTTACTATTCCATGAAATTAACGAATCACCAAGGGAAAAGCAAAATCCCATAATGGAATATCTTGTGTCTTGACATGCACCCTAATCCAAATCTCGTAAGCCTTTGATGTGAAATGAGGAAATTGATTAAAAAAAGTCCTTTGCCAAGACATTTTTTTATGAACTGGACGATACGAAAGGAAACCTGGAGACGCAAGCCTGTAGGTGCTAAAAGAAATTGGTTCAACCTAAAAGCAGAAAAGGATATATGACGATGAGTATTTGTAATACACAAAAGTTGTTCAATCACTTTTCTAAAAATAGTAGCATTACAAAGATGATGGCAAGTTGAAATAGATAATTTTAAATTAACATCCATTGGTGTTGAACATGGTTTTGACCTAAGAACTCAGCATCTTCAAGAAGATCTAAAGATTACTTCCTTTGACATAAGGAAATATCATTGGTATTACAAGCTCTTTCAAAACCAAGAAAATATTTCAACACACCGAGATCTAATAGATTTAATTTCATTCAAATTGTTTTTAAAAATTAGAAGATCAACAACATAAATAAGAATGATTGTAAAGCCAACATGAGGGCAACGAGTAAATAGGGAATAATCTGATTTAGATTGACAAAAACCAAACTATTTTAAAGATAAATTTCATTCAGTATTTCATTGTCGATTTGCTTGCTTTAATCCATAAAGAGATATCTTGAGTGTACAAACAATATTTTTATTAGAAACATGAAGTCCAAGATGGACCTTCACATAAACATCCTCAATGTGATCCCCATGGAGAAAAGTTGTGTTTATGTCGAGTTGAAATAAAACTAGTTGTTAATGGCAACCACAGAAAGGAATAATCTAATAGTTCTAATTTTCACAACTAGATTGAAGATGTAACACCCCAATATTTTCATATATATTATATTTGTGCTTTTTTATTAATTATCACAATTTGGTATTTACTTTAATATTTTATTATTAAATTTTATCGTCATGTATTTTTATTTAATTGTTTTGATTGATGGCATGATTATTGCCTAAATGGACTATTGCATATTTTATTCATTTAATTAGTTTTGATAATCAAGAAATTAATGTTTTAGATATGTTGGTTTTATTTTGTTATGTGTGACTTGTAGTTATATTTTTTGTCTTGCTTGATTTATTTTAGTTCATGAAAATATTAGTTGAATGATTTAATTAAATTATAATTAACAAAAATTATATTATTTGTTAGTTTTATTATTTACCAAATAAGTATTCAGCCTAAGAAATAGTAGAGTTATTAAGACTCAGCTCTCATGTATGAGTGTTTTTTCTTGAAATATTTTTTGTCCAACCATCTTTAGTATAAAAAAATGTGAATTTCATCATTCCTTTTACTCTCCTTCACGATAAGATTTTATGACAATTCATGGTCTTCTCTTGACATAACGTAGACATTTTGTCCTTCTCTCAACCAATTAAGATAAGATATAATGTACATTTCTTCTTTCTTAACACTTTTAATTCATTTTTGGAAGGAAAGTTGCAAATTTATTTATAGGTCTTATCTTTTTTCGTGCAATTATGAGAGAAAAAAAAAAAAGACTTTCCTCCTTTCTTATATCTTGTAACACCCCGATTTTCAAAGTGAGGGTGTATTCTTTTTTTTCAAAAGAAATTAAAATAAAACAGAGAAATAATTAAGGAAATACCTTTGGATAACTATTTAAGTCAATATAATTTACAAGCAGCAGAATAGTTTTTTTGAAATATGAATCCAAAGTATTTACACATCAAAAAGTGGTACATGGAACCCATCGAAAATAACATGTCATGCTGATAATATTAGTATAGGTACAGTCTTCCGATTTAATATAAACACAATTCAAAAGAAAGACATATGTTCCCTCTATGTCAACCTAATCTGATCATTCTACAAAAACAAACTAAACACCCTGAGTGATCTCCACGCACCCCGTAAGATCCTCCTAACATAGCTCTAGTCAGTAGGATTGTCTTGGCTCTCATTTGAGGGCAAAGCCCAGATTTCCATAATAGTTGTAAAGGGTTACCAACCGAAATTAACAGTTAACACATAACATTTAATCTTTTAAATGCACAAAATAACCTTTCAACTTAGCATGCACCTTAAAAGGGTTTTCCATGTGCTAAAAGTTCATATAATACTTGCCAAATTAAAATGAAATCAAAATTATGTTTTTAATCCATCAAGTAATAAATAACTGACCAATCCACTGATGAATCAATTGAACAATCGATTATCTAACTCAGAGTAAGAGTTTCTACTAAGCAAATCGATTGGGAAATCGATTTGGATGAAGGTTTTTAGTGAAACCTGTACTCTGGGCTTAAATCAATCGATTAGGAAATCGATTGAATGAATAGCTGAGCCCCTGTAATGAATCCAATCGATTGCCAAATCGATTTTGTCAAAATGGCTGAGCTCCTGTAATAAATCCAATTGATTGCCAAATCGATTTTGTCCGAATAGCTGAGCTACTGTAATGGCCAAATCGATTGGCAAATCAATTTTGTCAAAATGGTTGAGCTCCTATAACCCATCAAATCGATTGGCAAATCGATTTTGAGGAATAGCTTTTAACAGAACTGATTTGGGAATCAATTTCCCTGAATGTTTTTCTAAAACTACATAAACAAACTCAATCACATTCACATTCACACACAACTCCAAAACATAACACTTAGCAAAATCAACACAATCACAATGACATCTCAAGTTCAAACACTCAATCATAAACTTGAATCAAACACGACTCGTGTGTCGAGCACCCTAATGCAATGCATATATGCCAAAATACATGGACTCGGAATTCCAAACCACAACCCTCCACGAAGGGCTGTAAATCATAAGTGTACCGCCTATCGCAGGCCGAAGTACCAATTACCGAGGTGCCACCTATCACGAATCTACACGATTTACTAAAAAGCGTAAACCATAAAAGTACTGCCTATCATGGGCCCGTACCGTTTATCGAGGTGCCACCTATCATGGGTCTGCACAGTTTACTAAAAAGAAACGTAAATCGTAAATGTACCGCCTATCACAGGTCAAAGTACTATTTACCAAGGTGCCACCTATCACGGGTCTGCACAATTTAAAAAAAACCGTAAATCATAAATGTACCGCCTATCACGGGCCAAAGTACTATTTACTAAGGTGCCACCTATCATGAGTCTGCATAATTTACAAAAACGTAAATCATAAATGTACCATCTATCACAGGCCAAAGTAGTCTTTATCAAGGTGCCACCTATCACGGGTCTACACGATTTACAAGAAAAAATGAAAATGCATGAGCATACTCTGACTCCATCCACGACAATCATTAAGCAAATGCAGATATTAAAAAATTCCCCATTTTTAATACTCATTTAACTTAAACGATTTTCACAACAAACATTAAGTAAACAGAGATATTAAAAGATTCCCCATTTTTAATACTCGTTGAACTCTAATGGTTTTCACGACAAACATTAAGTAAACAAGGATATTAAGAGATTCCCCATTCTTAATACTCATTTAACTTAAACGATTTTCACAACAAACATTAAGTAAACGAGGATATTAAGAGATTCCCCATTCTTAATACTCATTTAACTTACACAATTTTCACAACAAAAATTAAGTAAACAGAGATATTAAAAGATTCCCCAATTTTAATACTCGTTTTACTCTAATGGTTTTCACGACAAACATTAAGTAAACAAGGATATTAAGAGATTCCCTATTCTTAATACTCATTTAATTTAAACGATTTTCACAACAAACATTAAGTAAACGAGGATATTAAGAGATTCCCCATTCTTAATACTCATTTAACTTAAACAATTTTCATAACAAACATTAAGTAAACAGAGGTATTAAAAGATTCCCCATTTTTAATACTCGTTTAACTCTAATGGTTTTCAGGACAACATTAAGTAAACATAAACATTAAGAGATTCCCCATTCTTAATACTCTTTTAACTCTAATGGTTTTCAAATTCCACACAGAACATACTCCAACATATTCACAAATTCAATCCACAATTCACACCAAAACACATCAATTCATTTCTTCACAAAATCCAACCATACACATATCAAATTTCATAAGCATTAACTATGAACACGTCAAATACGATGATCACAAATCATCACAACATACCACTCAAATACACCAAATTTCATTTACTCAAAATCATACGCAAATGAGTTAAATTCGTTTTCCACAAAACACTCATCAATATCACCAAAACCTAACTCTAAGATTTTACCCATAAAGCCTTAGATTCATTTTCCCCCAAATCAACACTTAAACCCTAATGAAATTCTTTTCCATACAACCCCATATAATTCCCTAAATGCAAACTAAAAGTTTGGAAGGAGCCCTTACCTTCACGTTAGCTTTAACGTGCGATTAGGGTACCGCGAGTAAATTCGGTAAAATCTTCGCTCGCAACGTCGCTTCCAAAGTTGGTTCCCTAGCACCGTAGCATGGTAGTGAGCAACTTTCCCTTCTATCTCTTTGAGAAACGAAGCTTAGATCTAGATGAAACATGGAGGTTTGTGTTTGACGGTTTTGAAATCCCTAACTCCGTTTTCGAATCCGGGAAGAAGGAAGAAGCTGGGAATTTGATCTTTCTCACCCACTAAGCCTTGGGTTTCTTTTCTTGAACTAAAAGGGAAGCAAAGAAAGCAAAAGATGAATCAAAATGGAGGAAGGAGGAAGATGAGCGCGAGGCAGGGAGAGAGGAAAATGCTTTTCTGTTTTCTTTCAATTTTCCTTTCTTCCTTTTTCCTTCCTTTCTATTTCTTTCCTTTTTCCTTCCTTTCTATTTCTTTCCTTTTTCCTTCCTTTCCTTTTCTTTCTTTATATATATATATATATATATTAATTATAATTAACAAATATCTCAAAATCTTTAGATATTTATTAAAATTACCATTTCACCCATCACTCCCCAAACTACTTTTTGTTAAAAATATCTACTTTCGTCACAACTCAATTGACAAATGAAATTTTTAGCAGTCCGAGATATTTTTAACGAAACTGCTCATAATTTAATTCTTCGTAAAGGATTCACCGCACTTAATTTAATTTATTTATCGATGAACAATTTTAATCGGAATATCAAAATATATTTTTGGGCATTTAAGCTCACAAATATTAATAACTTGGCTAAAAAGCATCCGAGTTCAATACCCAAAATACACTAAAACATATAAAGTATAATTCAGAATTATGGGTCTTACATATCTCACCCATCCCTCTCTCTTAAACTAAGGTTATAATTTTATTTTGACTCTCTACAAAAAGAATTCTATGCAATATTTGGTATCATAACTATTTGCAAAAAAAATTAAAAGGTAGCCTACGCATTTTCCTATTCTATTCTATACCTTTTTTTCGTTTTCTCCTAAGTTCCTAAATTTTTCATCACAAATAAAATAAAGAAAAAAATTTTGAAACATAGCCTTGTTCCTTTTTTTCTCACATCATCATTATCGCCAAGTTGAATTACAATTTTCTTTCTTCTTTTAATATTATCTCAAGTAATGCTTGGACCTTTGTCTTGTTCTTTGATTCATGCGGCTTAGAATGTTTAATGTAAAGTTGCAGTTTTTGTGTTGTTTTGATGTACTTAATTATAAAGTTATGATTTTTATCATGATATCATGAGTAATATGTTTGTTATGATGTATTTGATTTAAAGTTTCGACTTTTGTGATATATAATTCCAATGTTTTGATTTTTATGAACACTATATGAGTTTTGAGTGAATTGATTATAAGTTTTAATTTTTAATTATGATAACATGATTAAGTTGATTATCCTTGTGCGTTTAGTGTAAAGTTTGATTTGTATGTATAAGTGACTAATAATAGGAGAAATTTTATAGTAGAAGGAATATAGTTTCTATTTGTATGTGTTCTTTGTGATTTAAGTTTTCCTATCTATCAATAACACGTAGCTAATTCATTTTTATAGTTTATAAAATGAAAGTTGGGACTTGGAGGTAGTTATTCACGTGAATATGTGTTCTATATTTGGGATAGTGAAATAACTCATTCTTGATTTTGAACATCCATGAGAATATAAATTTGATGTCATATGTGATTAAAATTTAATCTTGAATAATCTATCTTTGTGGTTGCCTATGTTGCTGGCGATTTGTATTTTAAACATTGTTCTCTTTGTGGTTGCTTAAGTGGTTGGTGATTTGTGTTTTGAACATTGTTCTCTTTGTGGTTGCCTAAGTGATTGGTAATTTGTGTTTTGAACTTTAAATCAATGTGATTGCCTAAGCGGCTGAAGATTTGTGTTTTGAACATTTTATCTTTTTAGTTACCTAAGTGGATGGTGACATGTACCTTTTGAGCATCATTATCATTACATGATATATCACATGCATCTTTGTGGACGCCATAGTGGATGGTTTAATTTTCCCAATTAGTATAGGTGACTTCTTTGTGGGTGCCTCTATGGTTGGTTATATTCAGATTGTATACTTTTTAGGATCATGTTTAACTTGCACACATTTTATTGTTATTTTTATGTTGATCTAACTATGTGTTCTTGGTGAGTTGGTACTTGAATTATTTAGGTACATTTTATGACTAGGAACATTATTTTCTTTAAAACTTTTATTACCAAGACATTTTATATTTATATTTTATGTCTATTTACTTATTATTTGGTTTAATTTAGGCTATGGGATGAACTCCTCTTACACCGATATTTAGGTACTAATGATCTTAAAGAGTTGCATGAATGAAGTTTACTTGGTGCACGCGTGTCGTACATTTTTAAGTTATTTACTTTTCATTATTAAATTTAAATATAAATATGAAAGTGAGTTTTCTTTCGCTAAGAAATAATTGAATCATAGTTAAGTTCAGTCAACCTTGTTTCACTTGGATTTCACTTAAAGAGAATTTAATTTATTTTAGAGTGTAAACAAACATCCATCTAACAATTGGACGATTAACTTTGCAAAAAAAAATTATAATAATAATATTTTAGTAATTTAAATTGTTCTCTTTTACAAAAAATACATCAAGTCATTTTCTTGTGCTTCGTATATTTATTACTTGGTGTCAAAATAATCAAGACCTTTAGTCTTGTTGTACGCTTTAGCAACAAGGTAGGGCTCATGTCGTTCAACATGACCATTTGCATGAAATTTTAATTTAAAAATCTACTTACATCCAATCAACTTTTTATTGGGGTTCATAAGCTATTACAAGTCTCCAATTGGAGTCTTTAACATCTTCAGAATAAGAACTAGGTTCTTTCAAAATAGAAAAAGTCATAGAAAAAATCTAGTAAGAAACTGATAAGTTGTCATAGCATATGTAATTATACAAGGGATAAGGAGTACTTTGAATGGTTTTAGAAGAACAAAACTTATCATTGAATTTACACATTAAGATGTAGCAATGGAAATATTGAAGATATGACAGATAATGAGTAACTCTGCCATTTCTTCAAGGAGTGAAAATGGGTGGGTTACCTTGATTTGATGAAAATGCAGAACCAACAGAGTTTAAATCCAGAGCAAGAGTGGATTCATAGTTGGTGGTATTGAATGGATCAAGAAGTGTAGGTGAACTATGAGTTGGAGGAGAACCTATAACACCATTCGTAGAAGTAGAAGAGAAATTTGAAGGGGAAAGCGAAGGAAAAACAGTAGAATTATTGTGAAATTCATCAAAGTCAAAGTCAAAGTCATTACCAACTTGAATAGGATTTGGATGCTAAAAACTTGAACTAACAATAGGATAACGAAATATAGACTAAAAAAACAGTTTTGCGAGAAAGGAAAACATCTTTAGAATGCATATCAAAAAATATAGAGCCTTTAGTACACGGTTGGTTTCCCAAGTAAACATATTTTCTAGACTGTGAATCATTTTTTTCTATTGGATTGCAAAGTAGTGGAAAAATAGAGGCAACCAAAAACCTTAAGAGTGGGAAACGTCAGGAACAATATTATGCAATATGTGATAAGGAGAAAAAAAATTTAAAGTTTAGATGGCAACCTATTAATAAGAAATGTTGCATGAATAATGGCATGAGCACAAAATGATTTGGGTAACTTTTGTTGAAAGAAAAGAACACGTGTCACACTCAAAATGTGTTGATGTTTACACTCAAGAGTTCTATTTTGTTTAGATGTCTCAACACAAGATATTTGATGGACGATGTCATTGGTTTGATAAAGAAACATTTTAAAAGGAACTCACTACCATTGTCAAATCGAACACATTTTACTTTCTTATTGAGTTGAGTATCAACAAAAGATATGGAAGATTTAATAAGAATAAAAGTTTTAGATTTCAATTTCATAAGAAAAATCCAGCAATACCTACTTTTATCATTGACAACACTTAAAAAAATATATTTATAAACAAACATAGAGCAAACAGAAAAAGACCCCAAATGTTCATGTGAATTAAATCAAAGCAAACATTAGAACATGAAACACTATGAGCATTAGCCTTTAAATCCTTAAAATTGTTGGTACTTGATGTCGATAATTGCAACTTATATCCAAACATTTCAAAATAAAATCAACAACAAACACGAACAAAGTTGCAAAAACAATATACTAGTGAAATAATACCTACGGCGTCTTAGATAACTGCCCTTAAGGATTCATCTGTGTAATGTGTGCAAATTCCCTATGGTACAAGAGGTTCTTCCTCAAAGTGGAGGTAACAAAACAACCCAAATTTAATTAATACAGGTTCTTGATCACTTTGTTTTTCGTTCTTATAAAAAATTTCGTCTAATTTCAGTCCCTTAAAATTTTTCATATTTATTTTTTGTCTTTAATTTTAAACCAACTATAGTGTCCTTTGAATTTATGATTGATTTTTTAAATTATTCTTTAAGACATTATAAGAAATTTTTCCTGAAAAAAATAGAATTTTTTAACAAGCAATAAATTAAATATAAATTTTTATATATTTACTTAATTATTTGTTTTAAAATTCTAAAATTTTGTAAAAAAAAATTATTAAACTTGTCATAAATATTGCTGTACAAAAACATTCAAAATTTGAAGAATATATAATAGTTGATTTAAAATAAAAGATGAAAACATAAAATATAAAAACAATTTTAATGGACTACAAATTGAGGAATATTTTATAAAAACTAAAAACAAAATATAAAATTTTATAAATAAAAATTTATTTAATCCTTTTTAAAAAATTACATCAATTATGGATGGAAAAACTTGGATGAAGAATGTCGGTGGTGTTCTGTTTTAATTTGCTCTTGTTTTTTTTATTTCCATTGGTAATTTGTTGTCTGTATTTATTATGACATAACAGCGGATCGTGGTTTGTATTGTTTGCTTATGATACTAATTCCACCATTTGTGTGAGTCTCTAATGATTTAGTTGTCTTGTTTGGCTTGAAGTTTTCCCCCTTTTTAATTCTTTTATTTCATATAGTTTACTAGTGGCTCAACTTATCCATTTAAGTGTGAAGAAATGAAACATTTCGGATTCGTACTCATGTTTCTATTTACCGATGTTCTTTCTACAATCAATTGACTTGTATTTATAGCACCGCTTTTTTATTTTAAAATAAAAATGAAATTTGAATTAACTTCATTTTGAATTTTTTATAGGTCTACCATTTCTGTTTCATTTGAGGTTAAAAAATCGCCACAGAAAAAAAAAAGGGATGTTATTTGTGACTGCACACATTAATCGAATTAAAATTTCTTCAATGTATTCCAAATAATATACCCTCATGACATGTTATAAAGAAACAATATTTAATTCAACAAAAATATTTACATAATAATCTTATTAAAACAAACAAACTAAAGCAGTTTGATTAGGAGTTAATGTTGGTGATGCTAATTTAGTAATTGAACTAAGTAGTTATTAGGGGTATGCTAAGACTGCACTGCTCCTCATTGAATTCAATCATTCCAATCAACTTTAAAGGGTCTCTCTGGCTTCACTAGATCCTCCAAAGTCTCCACATTTGCTAATGAAGTGAAACCCTTTGACTTTCCATTGTAGAACTTTGAAAGTCCCCTCCTATATATATATACAATATATCAAAAGACACAAACATTAGCAAACTCATATAATTAAAAAACAAAATTCTAAGAAAAAGTAAAAAAAAAAAAAAAAGAAAAGGTAAATAGAGAGAGATTATTACTTTATTGGAAGTTGTTGAAACAGAGAAGACATGTCACTCAATGGATCAGGGGAAATTTGATGATTAGTTGATGATGTAGAAGAAGAAAAAGTTTTAAATGTTACTTCTTGAAAAGAATTAGATTTCAATGATGATCGATGAGAAATTGGTCCCTTCTTCTGTGCTTCAGTCTTGAAATTGTTCATCTTGTTTGCCATCTCTAAATTGTGATATTTCCGAAAAATCTAACAAAAACAACAATTTATACATTAGGAATTAGGAGTAAAATCTTTTTACTTGGAGATATAAATGGAATGATATTAATCACTAGAAAACAATAATGTAATCTTTTTGTTGATATTTTTCTTTAGTCAGAAATAGCAAGCTTAGGTTTTATATGATATGGTTTATCTTATTCCAAATTGAAAATTGCCTATTTAGATTCACTGCACTAATCACAATATGCAATTATATACTAAATATATATTAAGTATGATACCTCACACATTAATTTAAGATTGGATAGGTCACATTGCACATTATCCAAATAATCTATAATCAATATTTAAAGTTAATATGTGATAGGAAAATCAAGATCGATTGCTACACGATGACTCAGTGCCTTACCCAATTAGTGTTACCTTTCTTTGTACAATAAATATTATTCCTACTCAGCCAACAAATATTTACTTAATTGTTTTTAAAAAGATAAAGTTGAATCTACTTATAATTTGTACAAATGAAAATACAACAATTAATTATTTAAGAAACAATATACCCATGTCATGCAAAGAAAATAATTTTATATAATTATTTTTAATCGTTTAGAAGATGAGATATGTATCGGCACAATAATTTAAAATGTCATAAAAAATAAATTGAGATAGCTGTTTTTTACTTAAATAATAATAGTTGAAATAAATACAAAAGTTCTTTAGTGAAAATAATGTAATAAATAATAGTTGAAAAAAAAACGAAATTAAATGGATTAAAATAGTCACAATATATATTAGTAGTGTTTTATATGTGTGGAGGAATTAAAGATTAATTAGTCTGGTAAAGTT
>JBBPBT010000374.1:281487-292044 GCA_037974875.1 Cicer bijugum
CTATAAAAATGTATCATTGGTTTTGACAACATATATTATTTTCATAAATAAATAAATTGATGTTATCAAACAAATATTGTGGGACAAAAGTAGTAGTAATTATTATAAGCATATTCTACCAAATGATTAATTTAATATTCTAAACAATAAGTTATTGATGTAATTAATTTGAGGTTAAGCATGATCCCCTTAAATTTAATTACATTAATTAAATAGTGCAAATTTTATAAACCTATTTTGTATTAATATTTTGTTTGTCCTAAATTATATGTCATTTTTCCAGTTTCACATAAATTAAGATATATTATGAATGTTGTATAAAAAAGAGAAATTATGAGTTATTTTATAAAATATGGTTCATTAATGATATACGAAAGATAAATTTAAAATTTTGGAAAAAACAACGTAATACATAGTAAAAGGCTTAATAGCAAAGAAACATTAATAATTTATTGATACCATAAAATAATATAATTTTGGGAGAAATTCTTGAACACTCACCAAACTATTAATAGTAACACATAACCAATCAAATATCAAATAATTATAAGTAATAAAAATAATTGTAAAATTCTAATTTGTCAAAAAAGCAAAAGAAACACATCATCGATTTCCTTCTTAACTTTGAAGAATATCTTTCAACATCCTCAACTCTCACTATAACAATAGATGAAAAATGAAGCTGAGTCTTAATTCCTTCAAACCTCTCTTTAAGAACATGACTGACATTTAGTTGAATCTCCAAAGGTTAAGTTCAAGCTTAATGTTGTTGTTTCGGTTTGTGATCATTTTGAAGCTATGAGGTATTAAAACTACCATTCAAAAGATTTCTTCAGTTAGTTATGGTAAAATGTCATCTCAAATTTTTTTTACCTATTAAATATATTTTTACTAAGTATCTTAGTGATTAATATTTATTAAATAAAACAATGAGTATAAAAATCATATATTTATTCAAAAAAAATCATTTATGTGATTGAGAAGAAAGAAAATATAATAAATTAAATTATCAAATTGAAAAAGTTGAAGAAAAGATAACACCAAAACTTAATGCCCCCTTTATATGAGACATAAATTATAAAAATTATAATTTGGGACAAATTAAGCATCTATTTAAAATTTTAATAATTTTTTTAAATCACTTGTTACAAACATAAATTTAAATACTTATTTTGTAATTAATTTATCTTGAGATAAAATCTCTCTCAAATGATTTTAATGATAACAAAATTATCTAAAAAATTATTATTGTGGCTAATGACTAATCAATGCTTTTGAGTGTATTCATGTAAGAAAACAGGTTATTAATCAATAGGGCAAAAAGGAGAAAAATCTGATTCAAATCTGGAGGATTGAAATTCCTGAGGATAGCCTCGCGAGAGGATGAAGCTTCAAATCTGCAGAATAGTCATCCTCGCTGAAACTAAGTGTTTTATTCATTAAATAAAGGTAAAACAGTGTTAAAGAATGAATAAATAAAGCTTTTGAAGTAAAGAAGTAAGATGGCAAAAATAAAAGTACGAGGAAGGATTACATTAGATGTGTATATGGTCAACATCTAGAAACGCATCCCAACACCTTTGAAAGAAACCCATCATATCATGTGCAAAGGCTACAAGCAGACCTATAGATCATTCTTGTGTGAATTAAAAACAATATAAAGTCAATCTTTAAAAAGGCAACAACAAACAAGCTAAAAATGAAAGTCTTCACATGTCTTAAAGAAAGGAAAGAGAAATAGACTTCAAGTGAAGGCTTTACAAGCCTTGAAGAAAGGAGAAAGAAAAAGACATCACATGGTCTTATAAGCCTTAAAGAAAGGAAAGAGAAAAAGGACAACACATGTCCTAGTTTCTAGAAAATCTGCAACCTTGTAATAGAGGATGGGATGCATCTATCCAAGGACAGTTGGATATCAGTTTCGTAATTATAAGGAAAGACCTTGAGTTTTTTGAATTGATTTTCCAACGGTCATAAAAAGCTTGGCACATGAAAGAAACGTCATAAAAATTCTATAAAAGGCAGCAAGATCTTCATTACAAGATACACAACCACATTGCATTAAAAGATCAAGAATCTTAAAGCTATCAAGAGCAATATCCATCTTCTCTTGATACTTTCTATAATCCTACATTAGATCTTTGAAAATCATATGAGAAAGTATTTAGATTCAATCACCCTCATGTCACTCTGAAATTTCCACGTTAGATACACTTGGAAATATTTGAAACTTGATTGTAAGCTTAGTGAAGCTAAAGAATAAACAATTTGTAATCATCCTCAATGGGAGGTTGGTCTGTTTGAACATTAGTGAAATCTCACAAGAGTGTGAGGACTGGACGTAGCCTTCATTGGGTGAACCAGTATAAAAATTGTGTGTGTCATTCTCATAATTTTCTCTCACTCTTTAGCTCAGCTCAAATCTGAAGGTTTGAAAAACCCATCCTCGGGCTTGCCATCCTCTATGAGAGATAATTTTAAGAACACTAGAAAATTATTTTTAACAGCAAAATCTATATTCAACCCCCCTTCTAGTGATATTTAGCCACATCAATTGGCATCAGAGCAAGGTTCTCTTAAAATTACACCTAATAGTGTCAGAGATAAAGATCCAAAAGGAAAAATGTCAAAAGCTAAGTATATTCCTGAAGGAAGATCATCTAGCCACCTCCCTACTTTGATGGTATAGATTACTACCACTAGAAAGATAAGATGAGACTATTTCTCATATCACAAGACAACATCATGTGGTCTGTGGTGGAAAATGGGGATCACATCATCAGAACCAACAAAACAGACGCAAACTCCGATAAGAAACCTTAAGCATAGTGGACAACAGATGAAAATGCGAAGGTACTCCTAAACTCTAAAGCTCATTTATTTCTAGTGTATGCTTTGAGCAGGGAAGAGTATGACAGAGTTGAAGAGTGCAAAAATGATAAGGAGCTCTGGGACACTCTAAGGATCCATCATGAAGGATCAAACCATGTAAAAGAAGCAAGGATAAATATGGGAGTAAGAGATTTCAAACTATTCAAAATGAAGGAGGAGGAAACTATTGATGAAATGTTCTCAAGGTTAACAATCATATTAAATAACTTGAGATCTCTTGGAAAGGTATACTTCATTCAAGAGAGGATAAGAAAAATCCTAAGAAGTTTACCAAAAGAATGAAGGCCAATGGTAACTGCCATTACAAAAGCAAGATACTTGACCAACATGAAATTAGAAGATTTAGTTGGAACTATAAGAGCTCATGAACCATTGTCGCTGGCAGACAAACCAAGCAAACAGGGAAGAATGATTGCTCTAAAAACTAGCCAAGTAGAAAGTTCATCCTCCAAGAAGAATGAAGATGTCACAAAGAAGGAAAATGCAGAGTATCCTCTATCTAAGGATGAGGATGAACACGCTTTGATTTCTAGAAGAATTCAGAGGATGATAAACTGAAGAGGACAAAATAGAAGATCTCCTCAAAAAGAAAAAACTGACAAAAGTCATATCACTTGTTTTGGATGCAACAACATATGACACTACAAAACTGAGTGTCCTCTCAACAAAAGAAACTCGAAAAGATTTCCCTACAAAAACAAATCCATGATGATTACTTGGGATGACAGTGACGAGTCATCCTCTGAGTAAGAAAAGGAAGAAGAGGCCAACCTCTGTCTCATGGCAAAGTCAGAAACTGAAAAGGTAAACATTTCAGAACTATGTCCTTCCTGTGAACAGTTAGAAATTGAATTTGATAATCTTTTAAATGACTCAAATACTTTATCTCATAAATATGATTTTCTCAAAAATCAACTTTATGAAATAAAAAAACTCAATGAAGTACTTCAAGCCAAGAATGAGAAATATGAAAAAATCATTCTAGATCTGCAGTTATCTCATGAGAATCTGAGCAGCAAACACTTTTAAATAAAAAGAGTGTCAAAAGTTATCCTCCAGAAGAGGATACAGAAAATCAAATTTTGAAAATAGAGGTCAAATAACTAAAAAATGACATTTCGAACTTTGTCAAATCTACTGAAACATTTCAAAAGATAATGGGATCTCAATCTGGAATATTTGACAAGGATGGTATTGGTTTTAAAAGTTCTCAAAAACAAAAATTGTATGAAAATTTTTTCTTGCCTAAAAAACAAGAGGATAGGCCAAAATGCACGTTTTGCAAAAAAATGGGACATACTTTCAAAATCTATCATGCTAAGAAGAAAGCTAACAATATAAAGAAAGCATGTTCATTCTGTGGTTAACTTGGGCTCCGAGATTCTATTTGTTATCACAAAAGTAAAATCCTCACAAGAGGAAAAACTAACCAACAAGGACCCAATGCCATGTGGGTACCTAAGTCACTCTTAAACTCTAACACAGGTTCATCCTCTGATCAACAAAAGAAAGCCTTGGTGCTTGGACAGTGGTTGCTCAAGGCATATGACAGGGGATAAGCAATGCTTTATGTTATTAGAGACAAAGGATGGAGGATCAGTCACATTTGGTAATAATGATAAAGCTCAAATAAAATGAACATGTATTATTTGTAAGAATAATTCTGCAAAAATTGAAAATGTTCAGTATGTGGATGGCTTAAAACATAACTTGCTAAGCATTACTCAATTATGTGATAGTGGATTTGAAGTTATTTTTAAGCCTACTCTATGCGAGGTTAAACACTCATCCTCGGAT
Organism: Cicer bijugum; assembly: GCA_037974875.1. Classification (NCBI taxonomy): domain Eukaryota; kingdom Viridiplantae; phylum Streptophyta; class Magnoliopsida; order Fabales; family Fabaceae; genus Cicer; species Cicer bijugum. The sequence continues at coordinate 286,177 of JBBPBT010000374.1, forward strand.
AGAGTTTTTTTTTTTCCGGTTTTAGAAAAAAGAATTTATATGAACTTTATCTGGATGATTTACCTACTAAATCTTGTGTTGTTTCCATTGATAAAGATAAATGGATTTGACACAAATGAGCTGGTCACACAAGCTTAAACACTATTTCTAAATTAGAATTAGAATTAGTAAAAGATCTTCCAAAAATTAATTTTGAAAAAGACAAAGTATGTGAAGCTTGTGTCAAAGGAAAGCAAGTTAAAAGTAGTTTTCACTCTAAAAATATTGTTTCAACAAATCATCCTCTTGAACTTATTCACATTGACCTTTTTTGGTCCTATTAAAACTCCAAGTCGTTGTGGAAAAAGATATGGTTTTGTAATTGTTGATGATTTATCTCGTTTTACTTGGGTTTTATTTTTAAAACATAAAAATGAAGCCTTTGAGACATTCCACCACTTTTGCAAAAAGATTCATAATGAAAAAGGATCAAAAGTTGTTTCGGTGAGAAGTGACCATGGAGGTGAATTTGAAAATGAATCTTTTAAAAATCTTTTTGAAGAAAATGGTATTTCTCTTTCTTGCCCAAGAACTCCCCAACAAAATGGGGTTGTTGAAAGGAAAAATAGAACTTTACAAGAAATGGCTAGAACTATTTTAAATGAAGCCAACATTGAAAAATACTTTTGGGCCGTAGCCATCAACAATGCATGTTATGTTTCTAATCGTGCTTCCATTAGAAAAATTATAAACAAAACTCCATAGGAATAATGGAAAGGGAGAAAACCAAATATTTTCTATTTTCATATATTTGGGTGTTATTGCTACATTCTAAATAATAAAGAAAATTTGGGAAAGTTTGATCCAAAATCTGATAAAGGTATTTTTCTAGGATACTCCACAACATCAAAAGGTTATAGAATATATAATCTTACGACTCAAACTGTGGAGGAATTCATGCATGTTATTTTTGATGAGTTTGATGACTTGTGTTTAGAAAACATGGTTAAAAATTAAGAAGATGAACATTCATCCTCTCAAGTAACCGGTCCTCATGAATAGGATGAGTCTGATCTAACCTCTCAGCAATCTCCAAGAGGATGGAAAACTGTCACGCATTATCCTTCTAATCTAATCATTGGGAATATTGTCGATGGTGTGAGAACCAAAAATTCTCTAAAGGAAAATAGTATCAACATGGCCATGATATCACAAGTTGAACCCAAAACAATAGATCAAGATATTTGTGATAAATCATGGGTTGAAGCAATGATGGAGGAGCTTTCACAATTTGAAAGAAACAAAGTATGGAATCTTGTGCCCCATCCTCTAGAAAAATCCATCATTGGAACCAAATGGATATTTAGAAACAAACTGAATGAGGATGGAGAAGTCATTAGAAATAAAGCAAGATTAGTGGCACAAGGTTACAACCAACAAGAAGAAATTGATTATGATGAAACACTTGCACCCGTAGCAAGACTTGAAGCAATAAGAATCCTCTTAACTTATGCTACTTATAAAGGTATCAAACTATTTCAAATGGATGTCAAAAGTGCCTTTTTGAATGGGTTCTTAAATGAGGAGGTTTACGTTTTGGGTTTGATGATGGAAAGAAGCCTAACCATGTGTTCAAACTCTCAAAAGCTCTCTATGGTGTAAAGCAGGCTCCTCGAGCTTGGTATGAGAGGTTACATTCTCTTCTAAAAGAAAATGGATTCATCAGAGGACAAATTGATACTACTATTTTCAAGAAGACTCTTGAGAAGGATTTATTGATTGTTCAAATATATGTCGATGACATAATCTTTGGATCCACAAATGAAAATATGTGTAAAAATTTCTCCAACCTCATTCAAAGTCAGTTTGAGATGAGTATGATGGGAGAATTAAAATTCTTCCTTGGTTTGCAAATAAAACAACGAGAGGATGGCATTTTTATATCTCAAGAAAAATACACCAAGGATTTACTCAATAAATATAACATGAGTTCAGCCAAGAGTATGGGAACTCCTATGCACCCATCCTCCATACTCCACAAAGATGATGAAGGAACTCCAATATCTGAAAAGGAGTAAAGAGGGATGATCGGATCCTTGTTGTATTTAACAACCAGCAGACCGGACATAGTCTTTGCAGTTGGTCTTTGTGCAAAATTTCAATCCTCTCCTAAAGAATCTCATCTTACTGCAGTAAAAAGGATTTTTAGATATCTTGTTGGCACGATAAATTTGGGAATTTGGTAGCAGAAATGTTCAATTTTTACCTCACATCTTATTGTGATGCCGACTATGCGGGAGATAAAGTTAAAAGGAAGAGCACAAGTGGAGCTTGTCAATTTCTTTGTAAATCTCTAATAAGTTGGTCATGCGAAAAACAAAGTACCATTGCTCTTTCAACTAAATAGGCTGAATTTGTATCAGCTGCACAATGCGGCTCACAATTATTGTGGATAAAAAATCAACTAGAGAATTACTCTCTAAGGTACACAAGAATTCTCATCCTCTGTGATAATACAAGTGCTATTAATATTTCTAAAAATTTCATTCAACATTCAAGATCTAAGCATATTGAAATTAAACATCATGTTATAAGAGATCATGTTTAAAAGGGAGGATATAGAATTAATTTTCATTGATACTGAAAATCAATTGGCTGATATTTTTACCAAACCTCTCTAGCAGGATCGGTTCAAATACATCTTAGAAGAACTCTCCATCATAAACTTTTCCAAAGTAATTTAAAATATTTTAATTCAGTTTCTTTATTCTCTATTTTTTAAAATTTTTTTTTAGTATTTTTTTTTTATTTTTAATTTTTTTTTATTTTATTCAAAATAATTTTAAGGCAATATCAAATCTAATCCCTCAAATAAAGTCTAAAAATCAGAGAATAGGATAACCAACAAAAAACTCAACGTATTCTTTGGTGAAACTCCCTCTTTTCAAGTCAGACAAGGCATGCACATGTCTCATGTTTCCCATTAGTCCGCCTGGTGGCACGCCTTGCATACTTCCCATCTCACACTTATTATGCAAACTGCATTAAATGAAATTCCTAATGATTCCTGTAACCTACTCTAGTCATCATCATCACGCCTCATCAAACGACTCTCATTCTCTCTCGCTTTTAATTATTTTTCTTTCTCTCTCTCTCTCTCTCTTTTAATTGATTTTCTTTCTTTCTCTCATTTAATTTTTTTTCTCTCTCTCTTTTTAAATTGATTTTTTTTCTCTCTCATTCTCTCTCTCTCATTTAATTATTATTATTTGTCTCTCTCTTTTAATTGTTTTTCTTTCTCTCTATCTTTTAATTATTTATCTCTCTTCTCTACGCCTTAATCGTTTTACTCTTCTATCAGTTTTTTTTTAAATAATAAAAACCCACCTTCTTCTCAAACATTTTTTTCCATCATCTAGTCACAAATGGCATACATTAAACATACTTCCATGGGGGAGTCAGATTTAATTTTCTTCCGCTGAATGTCTCTGCTTTCATTTTCTTACTTTTGCTGTTGACTTAATTCAGGGGGAGTCAGATTATGAGAATATTTTTTTTTGTCATATGTTAATTGTATGTTTTTGTTAACTTTTTGATCTTATGTTGTAACTTCTGAACTTTTTGTTATATTTTTTATGTTGATGGAACTTATTTGATCAATTATGCTTAGTATTAATGAAAGTTCTACTTACCTCAATATTGCATAATTTCAAAAAATTGCTTTTACTTGAATGTTAAAAGGGAATTTTTTCAAAATTATCACTTGAACAATAGGGGGCGAGTTTAATTATTTTCCTTACATATAGCAAATATCATAATCTAAAGAATTTTGTCATCATCAAAAAGGGGGAGATTGTAGAGACAAAACCTCTCTCGAATGGTTTTAATGATAACAAAATTATTTAAAAGATTATGATTGTAGTTAATGACTAATATGTGCTTTTGAGTGTATTCATATAAGAAAACATGTTATTAATTATTAAGGCAAAAAGGAGAAAAATCTGATTCAAATATGGAGGATTGAAATTTCTGAGGATGGCCTAGCGAGAGGATGGAGCTTCAAATCTGCATAATAGTCATCCTTGCTGAAACTAAGTGTTTTATTCATTAAATAAAGGCAAAACAAGATTAAAGAATGAATAAATAAAGCTTTTGATGTAAAGAAGTAAGATGGCAAAAGAAAGGTACGAGGAAGGATTACACTAGATGTGTCTATGGTCAACATCTTGAAACGCATCCCAACACCTTTGAAAGCAACCCATCATATCATGTGCAAAGGCTACAAACAGGCCTATAGAACACTCTTGTGTGAATTAAAAACAATATCAAGTCATTCTTTAAAACAACAACAACAAACAAGCTAAAAATGAAAGTCTTTATATGTCTTAAAGAAAGGAAAGAGAAAAGGACTTCACGTGAAATCTTTACAAGCCTTGAAGAAAGGAGAAAGAAAAAGGCATCACATGGTTTTACAAGCCTTAAAGAAAGGAAAGTGAAAAGGACAACACATGTCCAAGTTTCGAGAAAATCTGCAACCTCGTACTAGAGGATGGGCTGCATCTGTCCAAGGATAGCTGGATGGCAGTTTTGTAATTATAAGGAAAGACCTTGGGCATTTTGAATTGATTTTCCAACGGTCATAAAAAGCTTGGCATATGTAAGGAACATCATAAAACTTCTATAAAAGGCAGCAAGCTCTTCATTTCAAGATACACAACCATATTGCGTTAAAAGATCAAGAATCTTAAAGCTATCAAGAACAATATCCATCCTCTCTTCATACTTTCTATAATCCTACATTAGATATTTGAAAATCCTTTGAGAAAGTATTTAGATTCAATCACGCTCATATCACTCTGTAATTTCCACGTGAGATACACTTGGAAATATTTGAAACTTGATTATAAGCTTGGTGAAGCTAAAGAATACACAATTTGTAATCATCCTCAGTGAGATGTTGATTTGTTTGATCATTAGTGAAATCTCACAAGAGTGTGAGGACTGGACGTAGCCTTTATTGGGTGAACCAGTATCAAAATTGTGTGTGTCATTCTCATATTTTTCTCTCACTCTTTAGCTCAGCTCAATTATGAAGGTTTGAAAAACGCATCCTCGGGCTTGCTATCCTCTGTGAGAGGATAGTTTTAAAAACACATGAAAATTATTTTTAACAACAAAATCCCTATTCAATCCCCCTTCTAGTGATATTTAGCCACATCAGTTTAAATGTAATTATATTCATAAAATCTAATATTAAATTTAAAATAACAATTTTCACTTAATTCATGATTTTTATCTAATTAGTTATATCTAACATTATACTTATTTATTTATTTTGAAAGAAGAATAGAATATTAATTAATGTTTCTTTTGTAGAATAATGTTTACTTATTTTTAACACTAGGAACTAATGTTTAATTACAATTTGACGAAATATATAACAATAATAATTTGACACTAATTTATTATGCTTTCACCTATAGATAAAATATAATACATATAAATCAATATTTTACATGAAAGAAGTAAACATACATATAATTAAACATATAATGTTTGAGAACAAATATTTGACTTAAGTGTTCTATTTTTAAAAATATTTTTTATATCATAATTTTTATAATTTGAGGGTAAATATTTTTAAAAATATCAACAAGTTACCTTATATACGTTGAAAATGTTTAGTTATGTATACATTTATAATTAATTGACACTTTAATACACATATTTATATTATTAATGTCCCAAAATTAAACTCATTATATAGATTACAAAATATAAACACATAAAATTTGTGTAATTAACAATGTTACAAGTAATGATAAATTAAAATTCGATAATTTTATGATAAAAATTAGGCTAAATAACATATGTGGTCCCTTAACTTAA
>JBBPBT010000374.1:292290-361908 GCA_037974875.1 Cicer bijugum
ATTTTGATGTTATTAGAGATGAAAATATGAGTTTATTTAAAGATTTAAGTTATGAATTTAATAAAATTTGTATTATATTGAGGATGATAATTAATATTATAATTTTATTAGAAATTTTTTATGAATTTTTTGAATAATCTCATATTTTAAATAAACTCAAATAAAGAATGAAAATATGAGTTTATTTAAAGATTTGAGTTACGAAGCTGATGAAATTTGTATTATATTGAATAATATAATGAATTTTATGGGTTTTGTTAGAAAATTTTGATGAATTTTTATCAAAAAAAGGATAATATTATTGATATTTTTTAGAAGTAATTAGGGGTAATTATGGAAAATTTGGTGTATATAAATAAAAAAACTAAATTAAACCGATTCGGTTCGGTTCAAAGTAATAAATCGGTACACTAATTTATAAAATAGTTTGGTTCGGTTTTTTGAACTGAAAACCGGTTCAGTTCAATTTTTTTAACTAAAAATCAGTTCAATTCAATTTTCAAACGGTTCTAGTTCAGAACTTAACTTTGCCCACCCTTAATTTAATCCACACTACAACATTTTTGAGTTTAGACAACAATAAAAAAGTGTGGCATAAACAAAAAAAAATTTTTGCTTAAAGTTTAGGCAACAACTTGACAATGATTTACAAAGTGTAGTCTAGGTGGGCATTGCCTATTCTCAAAGGCCACATTTTTTTATTTTTCTCCATCAATTCAAGCAAACTGTTGATGAAGATGCTTAAAGAGGCAACAATTTTCTGAATGTTTCATACCACGGTTTTAAAGATTGATTTTGGTCACATTTCGTAAACATTGCCTATTAAATAAAGCCATGTTTTTCAAATGTTGCCAAAAGGCAATAGATTTGTATAGGCAACACTTTTTGGTTTAGGACAATAAATTTATATATGCACTTTTAACGCACTTTTTCAAATATTGTCTATATATTTTGGCCACGATTTACACCACAATTTTCTAAACATTTTTTTTAAATTACTGAAAATTAAATAAGTCATTGAATAAAATACACAAAAGTTAAACATAATCAAAAATTAATTAAATATATGATAATAAGAAAAAATAATTGTCTTATCAAAATATTATAACCAACATTGATGTTTCATTTGAGACTTTCTTGACAATGTTATACTTCTTTTTTGAATTGTGTAAAATTCCATAACTCCAATTGTAGTTGTACGTGTTTGACCAATTGCTTCAAAATTCGATAACTCGTATATATTGATTCCTTTAGGTGGAATCTTTATCAAAGGTTGATTGACTCCTGTAATTTGTTTGTTTAACCGTGTAGCCTTGGAACTAACTATTTTAGTAGTTGATGGCTTGTTTTGTTTGCTAATTGGTTCTTTGGTTCAATTCATATCTTCATTCGTTATTCCAATACCTCTCATTATCTTCTCACACTTGATTTTGAATCTCCTTAGCAATTCATTGCTTGATCTCGCTTCAATTAACTCAAGCTTGAAAGTACTTTTTTTCACCTTAATCTTAAGCTTTCATCTTTCTCTTTAAACTTGCTTCCTTATTCATTTTTTTTTTGGAAAAAAATATGAAAAATAATAATTAGTAAGAGGTTCTGAGTAAATGTTATTCAAAAATTATTAGTTCAGAGAAACAACTAGAAGCTAACAAATCTTAACTTCACTTGTTAAAGAAAATGAGATAGAAACATCTTAAACCATAAATGCAATGTGAAGCTTAGTTTCATAATTACACATATGAATCCACATCATAAGTAGACACACCTTAAGCTCTTCAAACTTGCACAAGGAATGCAACACAAAGTCTATGAAACAACATAAACTTCGTTGAAGAAAGATTTCAATAATGGCAAACATATAATCCTACAAAAATCAAACTTAGCATATTCTTGTGAAACCATGACATTCTCATAATAAGTTGTTTAAAAATTCACTGTGAACAAGATTTAGTATTTCGCTTCCTAAGGTTGGATCTTGTGATAAACCAATTGGGAAAATAAACCTTATATTTTGATTCACTTAATTTGTTATTCAATATTTCATCACCTAATCACAATTTTGGATTTTATTTTATCATATATATTAGTTTTAGAATCTTATTAATTCTTTAAACAAAGAGAAGCAAAAAAGATAACTTACATTTTCAATATCCAAATCAACATCCTTTGGGTGTTCAATAACCATAACCTTCATAATCTAGCGTGTATAATTTAAATAAGACAAATAAGAAAAAATAACTTGAAACTTCCATGTATTAAACTCAACACTCTCACAAATGCAAAGATACAATACATCTACAATTATAAGCAATCATATATGGAATCCAAACAACTCATGACAAAACCCTCGATCAAAAAATGAATATTACTAATCCACATCCATCAACAACAAAACTAAAACCAAGAAAGATCACATAAATAAAAAACAATAATAACAAAGAACCCAAGAATAATAACAACAAAATCAATAATAAGAAGATAAATTACCCTCTGATCTTGATAATGAACAATATTGTAGCTTCAGGGACAACATAAAATCAATCCTTAAGTTTAGCTTTGTTGGTGCGTATGACCTCCCTGTTCTATCTTAAACTATTCTCCCTGTTCTATCTTTCCCTTCCCTGAATTCCCGAGTTTAAATCCCATAAACTCTACCAAGAATTCAGTCAAGCGTCTTCTTGTTGACAACCCTCAACCCGGAAGAACACCACCAGTAAGAACTGAATTTTCTCAACATAGTTTGGTTACAGAAATGATTTACAGAAATTAAAACAGATCAATTTTACAAAGTTTCTTGATCTTCCTTCTTCTCAAAGCAATCTTTCTCAATGCAGTCTTTTTCAATCCTTATTGATCACAAATGTGGATTGTTCATGGCTAAAAAAGATGTTCAAAGTAGTATCAGCGTGAGAAAGAGTTAGTATAGTGGTATTTTATTGTATATTGATATCTATGTTGTTATGTTATTGTGTTATGGTGTTATGAGAAGAAGAGTAAGAAAGCAATTTATATAGTTTCAGGAAAAACAACACATGAATCGATTTGGCCAATCAATTCATTAAAGTTATAAAGCATACTAATCGATTTATTCAATCGATTTTCCGAATCTTGTTTCTCTGCATATACTAATCGATTTAACTAATCGATTATTTTAAATGTGTTCTTCAGACTTGGATGAATGTTCATATCTGAATCGATGTGCATAATCGACTTGGAGTGTTTTGTTCCAACAACGAGATCAAAGCAGTCGATGTACTCAATCGATTCAAATATTTACACAGTTCTTAAGTCATCTCTGTTTCTCAAATTTTTGCACCAATCGCTTTAGTCAATCGATTTCACTGGTTCAAGGGACACAGTGATTTTCATAAATCGATTTTCCTAACCGATTTGACAAGTTACAGAGAGCTGGCTTAAATCAACGTAATTGATGTTTCTAATCAACTATGGACTTAAGTCTGAAGCACACTTCATCAGTTGGTTTATTCAATCGATTTACCAAGTCGATTGATGCCAAACTTATTTCAAACGAAGTATATTAGTAGATTGTGCTAATCGACTGTGTATGTTCCAGACCAAGATTATTTTGAAACTCATTTTAGTAAATCGATTTGCCTAACCGGTTTATTAATTAATGGTTTGGCTCTGTGACATTCACAATCGATTGTGTCAATCGACTTTAACAATCCAAATATCCTTTTGATATGGAATAATCGACGTGCCACATCGATTAGGCCCCAAATCAGCATGCCACTAACTTGCGCAATTATTTTCACTAAAATGACCAATCGATGTGTCTAATGGATTTTAACAATCAGTTTAAACTTGTGATAAGAACAATCGATTTGCCAAATCGATTAGGCCACAAATCAGCATGCCACTGACTTGCGCAATTATTTTCAATAAAATTGCCAATCGATTTGCCTAATTGGCTGTTCGCTCACTAAATTCACATTAACATAAAAACCCTGTTACACAATCTATTTTACTAATCGATTTACTTATGAATCTTCAAGCTTTTGTTGATTTCTTGAGTTCCAAGCAATTTTCTCAAGTTTGTAGGGTTGAGTTGTTGTTCCTGAAATTTTTCTCAGTTCACAATGTCAGATTTATTTCATGAAGTATGTTTGTCAATAATATCAAAAACGAACATATGTTTAACAATCTCCCCCTTTTTGATTTAAGTGACAAACATGCAATTTTAACTTGAGAAACATTTCAAAGGAATACATTGTACTAACAGCAGTACAACAGTCTAGTGAAGCTCCCCCTAAATATGAGTATCCATGCTTTTCATACAGTGAAATAAGGGTTAGAGCAAAAAAAATCTTATCAGAGTAATTTGCGTATCAGAGTAATTTTGCAAAAAGTAAAGTACTACTGTTAGTATCAGAGTATCATATCATATTATATCATATCAGAACATACTATCACGCTTAGTAAGTATTCAGAGCTCATAATCATACTGAGTTAGTACAAGTTATGAAATTTTTCTCCCCCTTTGTCAGTTAAGTCAAAAGAAGGTAAAGGAGAGAAAAACTCTGAAGTATGCTCCCCCTGAGTTGGTAGCAAACCTGAAAACTGCTATAAATTGAAACTGGAACATATTAGTAACAACAGCAGTTTGTAAAACAAATTGTATCAGAGCAATAAACGGAAACAGATTATGGCACGTACTCTAGATCATAAAATGAAATGCAACAATCAATATAATCATAAACTCAACTTTTATATATTCATTCATAATCAAAGTACATCCAATTAAACTATTACATAGAAAGGGCAAAATAAAATGCAAAAACAACTAGGAAACTAAAGACCTAAACATCTAGATTTTGTTGGCCCTCATTATTATCTGGGGAAGAGGCTGAGACCGCTGTATTACCCTCAGCAGGTGTCTCCTCAACATGAGGTTCAACATCGTCTAAGTGTGTCGGAACTGGTTCTTCAGTCGCTTGCCTTCTAATCTCAGCAACATCACTGAAGGACAACTTAAGTCCTAGATGTTCCTAGATTGCTGCCACATCCTGTGCAATCAGGTTCATATCGGATTGAAGCTTCTACATCGCAACCTCCATTCTTTCATTTGACGCCTCCATCTTGGCATTGTGAGCCGCTTGCGCTGCCATGAATTCCAGTAGTTTGGCAAGCACCTCAGAACCTGATGGAACTGACTCAGCAGCTGGTGGCCCAGTGTTTTGCTGAGCTTGTTCAGCATTGGTTTGAGGTCGCTTCCAAATGTCGTTTATTCTGCGCAACTGCATTTAGTTCACGATGGATTCACCAAATGTGAGAATGGTCTTGGACATTTCTTCACCCTTGAAGGATACCTTAAAATGTTCAAGGATTTTCGAGATCAACTGTGGATAAGGAAACACCGTCTTTCCTTACGCCTCTTCCAGCATGTGTCAAAGAACGATCCATGCCCAGCTCATCTTGAGCTCTTTGCATAGACCCCACAACAGCACGATGTCCAACCGTTGGACAACTGCATGATTTCCTGACCTTGGGACGAGCATCCTTGAGAGTGCGTACATCAGCATCCAGTGGTGGACCTTCATCTGGCCGATTGGAAGTCAAACATATTCCACAAACCCCTCGACCATTAGGTCCTGTACAACAGTTTGCCTCTCCAAGGTTGCTTCCCATCCTTCGTCAGCAGCGTCAGCTTCGGAGCTGCCATCAATTGAGTTTCCATGGTAAGGAAGTCCCGACAAGTTCGAGAATTCCACAAAGGACATGGAAATTTTCTTCCCTTTCACCATTGCTTTAAAGCCTGTATCCGTCATCTTGAAAGTAGAGTAGAAAGCTCGAATCAAGTTGGGATAAGAATCAAGCGAGTAGGAAAGAAAATCTTGCAGTCCATGAAACCGAAGATGGTTTTGAAACGTAAAACCATTGTTGTCGAAGTAGGTGAAGTTTAGGACACGAGCTTCCTGTATCTTTCTCTTCACGAATGCAGGAGGAAGCTTAAAATCCTCAGCTTGTTTGTCTTGAGGAGCTGGAGGTTTCTATTACGGTGTCGCATTCTTTTATGGTGTTGTCTTCTTCTGTGGTGTTGAAGAAGCACTCTTTTTCTTCTTCTTCTTTTGCGATATTTCCTTCATCGCATCTGCCAATAGCTTCTCAGTTGGGGGCTCTTTCCTCTTCTTGGATTTTCCTTACTCTATTGCAACACCTTTGCCTTTATCTTGTGCTGCAATTTTATGGGTAGGAATAGGAACACGTTTTGAAAGAGTGGGAGGAGGAGATGGAGTCCTTCCACATGAAGAAGATGAAGTAGAAGGAGTAGAGGGGGAAGTTCTCTTTACTCTTGCCATTTTAGGTTGATTAGAGAGTGAATCTGAAGTAGTATGAGTAAGATGGAAGTTAGTATGGATCAAAACAGAGAGAAAATAGAGATTTGCAAAGGTTTGGATGTTGGAGTAATGAGGAATCGATGTTGGGGTTCGATTGCAACTGTTCCTTTTATACTGCTGGGTATGTAAATCGATTGGTCCAATCGATTTAGTTACCCTTGCTGGGGAAGATGAAAAAACAGGTGTGTAACAGCTAGTAAAAAGCTGTAACGGTAATAAAGGCATTCGATTACCCTAATCGATTCTCATAGTTACCCAATCGATTTTTACAATCGATTTCGTATCAGTTCAACAACTTCAAATAACAGTTCAAACAGGCACCCATCTCAGCATCAATTACCCAAATGATCCTTTAAATGAAAATCACAATCACCTTTAAAACAATCGATTCTCCAAATTGATTTCGAGTTTCCTCATAGATCTTTCATATCAGTTCAGAATGGAGCTTGTCTCAGCATCGATTACCCAAATCGATCCTTTAAATGAAAATCTCAATCATCTTTAAAACAATCCATTCTCCAAATCGATTTCGAGGCAGAGTCTGGAGGAAATCTTCAACTTTGAAGTCTAGGCCTAAACGAATTGATTTTCCAAATCGATTCTTTAACCACTATAACATGAAGTCCGTCGAATTCCATAATCGATTGACATGAGAAAGTAAAGACATATGAAGCTTCATGGAAATTACAAATCGACTTACCAAATCGATTTCCAGTATCTAGTTTGAGAAAATAGACATATTATGGGTCAAATCGGCTTGGGCAATCGATTTTATAAAGACATTTTCTTGTGTATCCACATGATAATCGATTTAACCAGTTGATGTGACACATAATTCAGATCTCACTGGGATCTATGATGCCTAGTTTCATCCTGATGTGAAGGAAGTTGTCCTTTGGCAATGCTTTGGTGAATATGTCTGCTAGCTGCTCAGTTGTGTTGACATACTCTAACTTGATATTTCCACACTGAAACTGATCTCAGATGAAATGATGCTGAATTTCGATATGTTTGGTTCAGGAATGCATAACTGGGTTCTTAGTGATACTGATCACACTTGTGTTGTCGCACAAGATGGGAACAGTTCCTAAGTCCACACCAAAATCTAACAGGTGCTGTTTCATCCACATGATTTGGGCACAGCAACTTCCAGCTGCAATGTACTCAGCTTCAGCTGTTGACAAGGCAATGCTGGTTTGTTTCTTGCTGAACCAAGATACAAGGGAATTGCCTAGCAAGTGACAAGTACCAGAGGTACTTTTCCTTTCCAGTTTGTATCCAGTAAAGTCTGAATCCGAATAACCAACTAAAGAACATGTTGATCCCTTAGGATACTGTAAGACCCATAATTTTAAAGTGTACTTTATGTATTTTAATGGATTTTGGTATTGAACTCAGGGGCTTTTAAGCCAAAGTTATTAATATTTTGGAGTTTATATAATCAAAAGGTATTTTGATGTCCGATTAGTATTACTCGTCGCTAAATAAATTAAATTAACTGCGGCGAATCTTTTGCGAATAGTTTTATGCGTTTTGGGTAAAAGAGTAATTTAATAAATATCTAAAGAGTTGGAGATATTTGTTAATTATAATTAATATATATATATATATATTATATAAAGAAAAGGAAAGGAAGGAAATAAGAAGAAAAGAAATAGAAAGGAAAGAAAAAGGAAGAAAGGAAAAGAGAGAGAAAGAAAACAACATTTTCCCTTCTCCCTCCTCTGCCTCGCATGAACCAATCCTTCTCCTTCCTTCATCTTCATCCATTCTCGTTCTTCCTTGCCTCCTTGAGTTCGAAATTGATAGTGGGTGATAGGACAAGGATTTCTCAACTTCACTCTTCACCTTTGATTCGAAAACGAAGAAAAACGGTTTTAGGGATTCAAACTCAAATATCTCCGTTTCATCTAGATCTAAGCGTCGTTTCAAGAAGTGATAGAAGGGAAGACAACAAAGTTCAAAATTGGAGTAGATAATATTCTGAGATGTAATGGGAGAATTTGTGTACCAGAAATTACGGATATGAGAAAGACAATATTAGAAGAGGCTCATAAGAGCAAGTTGAGTATTCATCCTGGAGCAACAAAGATGTATCAAGATTTGAGACAGAATTATTGGTGGCCAGGAATGAAGAAACATGTAGCGGAGTATGTATCGACTTGTCTGACTTGTCAGAAAGCGAAGGTGGAACATCAGCGACCTGCTGGGATGTTGCAACCTTTAGAGATACCCGAATGGAAGTGGGACAGCATTTCCATGGATTTCATAACTGGATTACCTAAAACAAGGAGAAAGAATGATTCTATATGGGTGATAGTGGATCGATTGACTAAATCCGCGCACTTTTTGCCAGTAAAGACCACCTACAAGGTAGACCAGCTAACAGAGATCTACATTGCTGAAATTGTGAGGTTACACGGGGTACCATCGAGTATTGTATCAGACCGTGATCCGAAGTTCACCTCGCATTTTTGGGGAGCATTGCACGAAGCATTGGGAACGAAACTACGATTGAGTTCAGCTTACCATCCCCAAACGGATGGACAGACTGAAAGAACTAATCAGTCCCTTGAAGATCTGTTGAGAGCATGTGTGTTAGATGATAGAGGAAGTTGGGATGATGTACTTCCGTTGATTGAGTTCACCTACAACAATAGTTTCCACGCGAGTATTGGAATGGCGCCATATGAGGCTTTATACGGGCGCAAGTGTCAAACGCCCTTGTGTTGGTATAAGGACGGTGAAAATATGATCGTCGGACCAGAGATGGTGCAACAGACTACAGCTAAGGTGAGGAGAATCAAGGAGAAAATGAAGACTTCACAGGATCGTCAGAAGAGTTATGCGGACAGGCGTCGCAGACTTTTGGAATTCGAACAAGGTGACCATGTATTCCTGAGAGTCACACCTACTACTGGAGTTGGTAGAGCATTGAAATCGAAGAAGTTGACTCCGAAATTCATTGGACCATATCAGATTTCTGCACGAATTGGGCCAGTTGCTTATCAGATTGCATTGCCTCCGATACTGTCCAATATTCATGACGTGTTTCATGTGTCACAGTTGAGGAAATATCTTGCAGATCCATCTCATGTGATCGAACCAGACACAATCCAGCTAATGGATAACCTGTCATTCGAAGTACCACCTGTGAGAATTGATGACAGGAATATTAAGCGATTGAGGACCAAGGATGTTTCGTTGGTTAAAGTGATTTGGAATCCAATTACTGGAGACGCAACCTGGGAACTAGAGAGCAAGATGAGAGAACAACACCCAGAGTTATTTATTGACGCATAGTTTCGAGGACGAAACTAATTTTAGGGGGGTAGTAATGTAAGACCCATAATTTTAAAGTGTACTTTATGTATTTTAATGGATTTTGGTATTGAACTCAGGGGCTTTTATGCCAAAGTTATTAATATTTTGGAGTTTATATAATCAAAAGGTATTTTGATGTCCGATTAGTATTGCTCGTCGCTAAATAAATTAAATTAACTGCGGCGAATCTTTTGCGAATAGTTTTATGCATTTTGGGTAAAAGAGTAATTTAATAAATATCTAAAGAGTTGGAGATATTTGTTAATTATAATTAATATATATATATATATATATATATATTATATAAAGAAAAGGAAAGGAAGGAAATAAGAAGAAAAGAAATAGAAAGGAAAGAAAAAGGAAGAAAGGAAAAGAGAGAGAAAGAAAACAACATTTTCCCTTCTCCCTCCTCTGCCTCGCGTGAACCAATCCTTCTCCTTCCTCCATCTTCATCCATTCTCGTTCTTCCTTGCCTCCTTGAGTTCGAAATTGATAGTGGGTGATAGGACAAGGATTTCTCAACTTCACTCTTCACCTTTGATTCGAAAACGAAGAAAAACGGTTTTAGGGATTCAAACACAAGTATCTCCGTTTCATCTAGATCTAAGCGTCGTTTCAAGAAGTGATAGAAGGGAAAGTTGCTCGCCACTACACTACGGTGCTAGTGAGCTAACTTTGGAAGCGGCGTTGCGAGCGGAGATTTTTACTGGATTTGCTCACGGTACCGAAATCGAACGAAAAAGCTAAAGTGAAGGTAAGGGCTCCTTCCAAAATTTTAGTTTGCATTTAGGGACTTACTTGTGGTTGTGTGGAAAAGAATTTGGTTAGGGTTAAAGCAAGGTTTTATGGAGAATGAATTTTAAACCCATTTATGTATGATTTTGAGTATATGAAACTTGCCGTGTTTGAGTGATGGATTATGTCGATTTGTGTTCGTTGTTTTGACGTATTCTAAATTGATAACTGATGAAATTTGAGTTTGTTTTGTGTGGTTTGTGTGGAAAATGATTTGGAATGAAGTAGGGATTGAATGTGAAAGTATGTTGAGTTGGTTTTGTGTGGTTTGTGTGGAAAATGATTTGGAATGAAGTAGGGATTGAATGTGAAAGTATGTGTGAGTTTGTTTTGTGTGGAAAATGATTTGGAATGAAGTAGGGATTGAATGTGAAAGTATGTTGAGTTGGTTTTGTGTGGTTTGTGTGGAAAATGATTTGGAATGAAGTAGGGATTGAATGTGAAAGTATGTGTGAGTTTGTTTTGTGTGGTTTGTGTGGAAAATGTTTTGGAGTGAATTTTGGATTGAATGTGAAAGTTGGTTTTGTGTGGAGTTTGAAAACCATTAAGTTAAACGAGTATTAAGAATGGGGAATCTCTTAATGTCTTGTTTACTTAATGTGAGTTTGTGAAAATCATTTAGTTAACTGGGCGTTAAGAATGGGGAATCTCTTAATGTCTTAGTTACTTAATGTTGTTTGAAAATCGTATAAGTTAACTGAGCGTTAAGAATGGGGAATCTCTTAATGTCTCGGTTACTTAATGTTTGTTTTTGAAAATGGTTTCAGGGAAACGAGTATTAAGAATGGGGAATCTCTTAATGACTTGTTTACTGAATGTTTTGTTGTGGAAATTGATTAAGTCAAAAGTATATTAAGAATGGGGAATCTCTTAATATGTCTGTTTGCTTAATGTTTTGGTGTGAAAATCGGTTAAGTAAATGAGTATTAAAAATGGGGAATCTTTTAATATCTGTATTTACTTAACGCTTGTTGTGAATGGAGTTGGTGTATGCTCATGCATTTCATTTGGTAAATTGTGCTGACCCGTGATAGGTGGCACCTCGGTAAACTGTACTGACCCGTGATAGGTGGTATGGTTACGATTTACTTTTTGGTAAGTTGTGTTGACCCGTGATAGGTGACACCTCGGTAAGTAGTACTTTGGCCTGTGATAGGCGGTACCCTTACAACTTACGTTTTTTCTTTTGGTAAATCGTGCTGACCCGTGATAGGTGGCACCTCGGTAAACAGTACTGACCCGTGATAGGTGGTACGTTTACGATTTACGCTTTTTAGTAAATCGTGCTGACCCGTGATAGGTGGCACCTCGGTAATTGGTACTTTGTCCTGCGATAGGCGGTACAATTATGATTTACGGCCCTTCGAGGAGGGTTTTGATTTGGAATTCCGAGTCCATGCATTTTGGCATATACGCATTGCATTAGGGTGCTCGACACACGAGTCGTGTTTGATTCAAATTTATGATTGTGATGATATTACTAAGTGCTATGTTTTGGAACAGATTGTGTGTAAGTGTGTTTGATTCAAGTTTATGATTGAGTGTTTGAACTTAAGTTGTGGTGGTAAATGGGGTTTTATTTGCTAAGAGTTATGTTTTGGAATTGGGTGATAGTATGTCAGATTGTACAACGATTTCGAAACTCATAATGTCGTGGTGATTGTATGGATATTACTAAGTGTTAAGGTTTGGAGTGGTGTTTGAATGTGATTGAGTTAGTGTATGTATTTTTGAGAGAATATACTGGGAAATCGATTTACCAAATCGATTTGATGAGTTACAGGGGCCCTGTTTTGCACGAAATCGATTTATCCAACCGATTTTGTAAGTTGTCTTTCAAAATCATTTAAGTAATTGATTTGGGAAATCGATTTGGATACAATTGGATTCAAGTCAGGGGCTTCGTTTTCCCGAAATCGATTTGCCCAATCGATTGGATTCAATACAGGGGCTCTGTCTGTCTGTCAATCAATTTACCCAATCGATTGAGTCAATCGATTTACCCAATCGATTGATTTAAGCCCAGAGTTCAGTTTTCACTAAAATCTTTCAGGAAATTGATTTCCCCAATCGATTGGTTCAGTGGGAAATCTTATGTTGAGTTTGATAATTGATTTCTCAATGCTTTGTTCAGTTATGTATTACTTGATGGATTGATAACTCTATTTGATGTCATTTACATTTGGCAAGCTTTACATGAACTTTTAGCATGTGGAAAAACCCATCTAATATGTTTGATAAATTGAAAAGGTTATTTGTGCATTGAAAAGTGTAAATGTTATGTGTTAATTGTTAATTTCGGTTGGTGACCCTTTACAACTATTGTGGAAATCTGGGCTTTGCCCTCAGATGAGAGTCGGGATGATCCTACCGGTCCGTACCCTCCGGATGGAAATGTGGATGGGAGTGCTTGATTGGAGCTACGATAGGAGAATCTCACGGGGCGCGTGGAGATTACTCAAGGCGTATAGTTTCTTTGTTATGTATAGAATGATCAGACTAGGTTGTCACTCAGGACACATATGTCTTTCTTTTTGGGCTACCTTTATGTAAAGTTGAAAGGATGTACCTGTACTATTGCTGTCAGCATTACATGCTTTGGATTTATATTTTGAAAAACTTTTCCGCTGCTTATAAATTTTAATGGCTTAGTTATATATATATCCAAAGGTTTTATTTTATTTTATTTATTTCCTTGTTGTATTTTTAATTTCTTTCAAAAAAAAAATACACCCTCTCTTTGAAAAACGGGGTGTTACAGATACCATAAGCCGAGATTCCTAGTTCCAACTAAATACCTGAAAATCCTCTTAACTGCACTAAGGTGAGACTCTTTAGGATTGGATTGGTATCTCGCACACATGCAAACACTGAACATAATGTCAGGCCTGCTTGCTGTGAGATAGAGCAATGATCATATCATGCCTCTATATCTAGTAACATCCACTGTTTTGCCTAACTCATCTCTATCTAAAAGGTTTCCTTGGCTCATTGGAGTATCAATCGACTTGAAGTTATCAAAGGAGAATTTCTTTATCAAATCATTACAATATTTTGTTTGACTTATGAAAATACCTTGCTTGCTTTAGTTAATTTGAAATCCCAAGAAGTATGATAGTTCACCCATCATTGACATTTCAAATTGACCTTTCATCAAATTTTCAAAATCTTTACACAACTTATTGTTTGTAGATCCAAAGATTATGTCATCAACATAAACTTGGACCAGCAAGATATCCTTTTCCTTAGTCTTTATAAAAAGTCTCTTGTCAACATTTCCTCTTAAAAAGTTTTGTTGAATAAGGAAATTGCTGAGCTTCTCATACCAAGCTCTAGGAGCTTGTTTCAACCCATAGAGGGCTTTTGTTAGCTTGTATACATGATTAGGAAATTCTGGATTTTCAAAACAAGGTGTTTGGCTAACAAAAACTTCCTCTTGGATCTCTCCATTGAGAAAGGCACTTTTCACATCCATTTGATAAAGCTTAAAGTCCATTATACATGCATAAGCAAGGAGTATTCTAATGGCTTCTAACCTAGCTACAGGGGCGTAGGTTTCATCAAAGTCTATTCCCTCTTCCTGATTGTAACCCTTGGCCACTAATCTAGCTTTGTTTCTAGTGATAACACCATTCTCATCTAGTTTGTTCCTAAACACCCATCTAGTTCCTATGATGTGCTTATTTTCTGGTTTAGGTACTAGCTGCCACACCTTGTTTCTCTCAAATTGGTTTAACTCCTCTTGCATAGCAAGTATCCACTCACTATCTAGTAAAGCTTCCTTAATGTTCTTAGGTTCAACCTAAGACACAAAGGCTGTAAGGTTACAAAAATGTCTAAGGTTCCTTCTAGTTGCCACTCCTTTAGAGATGTCACCTATAATGTTGTCTATGGGATGGTTTCTATTGAACTTCCACTCCTTAGGTAACTCATCTACTCTAATAGGTTCAACACAGTCACTGTTAGTAGGAGGTGTAGTTTCCTTTGGTTCTACAGGTTCAGAATCTATAACTTCTTCCAAAGAAGCATCAACAATAGGTGGAGTGTCGTTCAAGTTTTCTTTAAAAAGTTCATCAAATTTCACATGAACTGACTCCTCTATTGTTTTTGTTCTCTTATTATAGATTCTATAGGCTTTGCTAGTTTGGGAATAACCTAGAAAGATACCCTCATTTGCCTTGGGATCAAACTTGCCTAGGTGTTCTTTGCCATTGTTCAAAACAAAACACTTACAACCAAAAACTCTAAAGTAGGAAATATTTGGCTTTCTACCCTTGTACAACTCATAAGGAGTTTTTCTAAGTATTGGCCTAATCAAAACCCTGTTGATAACATGCGTGGCAGTGTTAATCGCATCAGCCCAGAAATACTTCGGAGTATTTGAATCTTTCAGCATGGTCGTAGCTAACTCCTCGAAAGACCTACTTTTCTGTGGTGTCCTAGGGGCTGAATACATGTGATGAATGCCATTCTGTTCACAATAATTATCAAAAGCATCATTTTGGAATTCACCTCCATGATCACTTTTGATAGACAATATTTTCTGACTTGTTTCGTTTTGTACCAAGTTTGCAAACTTTTTGAAAACAGAAAATGCTTCACTTTTGTGTGTCAGAAAATAAGTCCAAGTGAATCTTGAATAGTCATCAAAACTTTTCACTTGGGATGGTCCAAGTGAATCTTGAGTCAGAAATTACCTCCAAAACTTTTCACTTGGTATGGTCCAAACAAATCCATGTGGATAAGCTGCAAAACCCTATTGGTTTTGACCATGTCTATTGGGGGAAAAGAAGACTTGACCAGCTTGCTTCTCTCACAAGAATCACATAACCTATCCTTAGCAAACTTTATATTGGGGAGACCTATGACTAACTGTTTGCTAACAAGTCTATTCAAATCATCTATATGAATGTGTGCGATACGTTTATGCCATAACCATGCCTCATCAACATTTGATAATAAGCAACAAACAAAATTAGCAGGCATAGCAGTCAAATCCAGCATATAAATGTGGTGAAAAGCTTACTTGAAATCCATTGTCACACAGCTAACCTATACATAGAAGGTTATATTTCAGCCCTTCCACATATAAGACATTTTTAATTATAGCAGTTGATTCACTACCTATGTTACCTTCACCGCAGATCTTGCCCTTGTTATTATCGCCGTACTTTACAAATCCACCTTCCTTTAGGTTTAGGGACAGAAACATTGACTTGTCCCCTGTCATATGCTTTGAGCATCCACTATCAAGATACCATTGGTGTTTGGTGGATCTCAAGCATACCTGTAATAAAATCAGAATTTCAATTTAGGTCCCCAATGTAAATTGGGTCCTGGGGGGTCAGTTTCAACATCTTGTGTCTTAATCTTCCAAATATGTTTACATCCTCTATTGGCAAGTTTTTTTAATTTGCAATTGTAAACGAAATGTCCTTTTCAGAAACAAAAATGACAAGTGACAGCAGAGGATGCATACTGTTTTGATTTGACAAAGACATTATGCATATGATCAAATTTACTAAATTTCTGGTTATGCTTAGCAATGCCATATCCTATGCCATGTTTATTGCTATTCTGATTTGCATGCATATTCTGTTTAAAACCAAGTCCAGATTTTATATTCACATTTCTCTGGTTGCTAAGAATAACGTTCAGTTTATCCTTACTACTAGAAAGCTTCAATAAATCAGACTTCAACAATGTAACATAATTCTCAAGTTCAATGCATTTTGCAGATTTATCATGTGAGTCCTATTTTAATTGTTCACATAAGTCCTCAATGTTCCTATAATCATTTTTCATTTGTTCATGCAACACACATTGTTGTTCAAGCATTTTCTTAGTTCTAACTAACTGCTTAACATATTTGACATATTCATCATGCAGTTCATTAAATGCATCTTGCAGTTCATCAAAAGAAGTATTATATTGAGAACTTACCTCACTTTCTGATTCAGAATCTGTGTGAGCCATAAGAAACAGATTTGCTTCTTCAGTTTCAGAAGATGTAGAAGATTCTTCATTGTCATTCCATGCAATATATGCTTTTCTATTTTTCTGAACTGGTTCCTTGCCTTTAGTTTTGAAATTTCTGTTTTTGTTCTGTAGCTTGTAACAATCAGCCTTTATATGACCAGTTTTTCCACACTCATAGCATGTGATTGTCTTACTGTCATTGTTCTTAGAGCTGGATTGTTTTCTGAATTTGTTGTCTTTCTTTTTCAAAAATTTCTTAAACTTTTTGACAAGTAATCCAAGTTCAGGTTCCTCATCATCTTCACTATTTGATTCATCTGAGCTGCTCTCATGTTCAGATTTAGACTGATGTGTTTGGGCTTTCAACGACAATCCTTTTCGTTTTCTGTCAACTTGCTCAACTTCATTGAGTCTATGTATTTCCATTTCATGCTCCCTTAGTTTTCCAAACAATGTAGCTATTGTCATGCTTCCTAGATCCTTTGATTCTGAAATGGCAGTGATTTTTGGTTGCCATTCTCTAGTCAAACACCTCATCACTTTGCTAATTTGCTAATCATTATCAATCTCCTTGCCTAAGGCGTTTAGGTTGTTGACTATGTGCGTAAACCGGGTCTGCATGTCATTCACTGATTATTCTTTCTTCATGCTAAACAATTCGTACTCGTACATGAGAGTATTTATCCGTGCTCTCTTTATATCTGTGGTTCCTTCTAGCGTCTGCTGAAGTGTCTCCCACATTTGTTTTGTTGTCTTGCAATTTGAGACTCTGAAGAATTCATCATGACTCAAGGCTGCAGTTATAATGTTCTTGGCTTTGGCGTTGTACCCAACTTTCTTTTTGTCTTCCTCAGACCAGTCACTTTTAGGCTTTACGATTGCTGATTCACCAATACCTGCTATGGTTGGCACAAAAGGTCCATTTTCTATAGCATCTAAAATGTCAATACCACTAGCTTCAAGAAAAATAAGCATGCGTTGTTTCCAATACATGTATGCGGCCCCGTTAAAGGTAGGGGGCCTTGCTAATGATGAACCCTCTCCTAGGAAATCAAAGGTCATGATCCTTTTTGAGAAAAAACAACTCTAAAAAAAGGCAGGCTTTTGATGCCAATTGTTGGTGGGTATGACCTCTGTTTAACAGAATAATATGCAGAATAATGCCTATTCTAACAATATGCGCAGCAGTTTAATAAATTCGAAATTTACTAAACACAATATTAAACAAGGTCCCTAATAATCAATCCTAGTTAATGTCAAACAATATCAATTATTGATCATATGGAGAAATGCATCATAAATAATTATTACTCAAAATATTGATTATCATGCAATCATGTTAAGACAATTTATTATGCAAAGGCACTTAACACAGAATCTTTATCATGCATTCAATCAATATTAAAAACATCATAATTGCATAAATTTAGACGAGATAAGGGAAAGAAAAGTGTACGTAGATTTTTATACTGGTTCAGCCTCCTTGTGACGGCCTACATCCAGTCCTAAGATCCAACTTGATCTTAGCCTTTCCAATGGAACTTCTTAGAATCCGTTTACAGATTTTTACACAGCGTCCCGCCTCAATCTTAAGCTATTCTCCCTGTTCTATCTTTCCCTTCCCTGAATTCCCGAGTTTAAATCCCATAAACTCTACCAAGAATCCAGTCAAGCGTCTTCTTGTTGACAGCCCTCAACCCGGAAGAACACCACCAGTAAGAACTGGATTTTCTCAACATAGTTTGGTTACATAAATGATTTACAGAAATTAAAACAGATCAATTTTACAAAGTTCTTGATCTTCCTTCTTCTCAAAGCAATCTTTCTCAATGCAGTCTTTTTCAATCCTTATTGATCACAGATGTAGATTGTTCATGGCTGAAAAAGATGTTCAAAGTAGTATCAGTGTGAGAAAGAGTTAGTACAATGGTATTTTATTGTATATTGATATCTATGTTGTTATGTTATTGTGTTATGGTGTTATGAGAAGAAGAGTAAGGAAGCAGTTTGTATAGTTTCAGGAAAAACAACACATGAATCGATTTGGCCAATCAATTCATTAAAGTTATAAAGCATACTAATCGATTTATTCAATCGACTTCGCGAATCTTATTTTTTCTTGAATCTTGAAACTGCATATACTAATCGATTTAGCTAATCGATTATTTTAAATGTGTTCTTCAGACTTGGATTAATGTTCATATCTGAATCGATGTGCATAATCGACTTGGAGTGTTTTGTTCCAACAACGAGATCAAAGCAGTCGATGTACTCAATCGATTCAAATATTTACACAGTTCTTAAGTCATCTCTGTTTCTCAAATTTTTGCACCAATCGCTTTAGTCAATCGATTTCACTGGTTCCAAGGACACAGTGATTTTCATAAATCGATTTTCCTAACCGATTTGACAAGTTACAGAGAGCTGAATTAAATCAACGTAATCGATGTTTCTAATCGACTATGGACTTAAGTCTGAAGCACATTTCATAAGTTGGTTCATTCAATCGATTTACCAAGTCGATTGATGCCAAACTTATTTCAAACGAAGTATATTAGTAGATTGTGCTAATCGACTGTGTATGTTCCAGACCAAGATTATTTTGAACCTCATTTTAGTTAATCAATTTGCCAAACCGATTTATTAATTAACGGTTTGGCTCTGTGACATTCACAATCGATTGTGTCAATCGACTTTAACAATCCAAATATCCTTTTGATTTGGAATAATCGATGTGCCACATCGATTAGGCCCCAGATCAGCATGCCACTGACTTGCGCAATTATTTTCACTTAAATGACCGATCGATGTGTCTAATGGATTTTAACAATCAGTTTAAACTTGTGATAAGAACAATCGATTTGCCAAATCGATTAGGCCACAAATCAGCATGCCACTGACTTGCGCAATTATTTTCAATAAAATTGCCAATCGGTTTGCCTAATCGGCTGTTCGCTCACTAAAGTCACATTTACATAAAAACCCTGTTCCACAATCGATTTTACTAATCGATTTGCTTATGAATCTTCAAGCTTTTGTTGATGTCTTGAGTTCCAAGCAATTTTCTTAAGTTTGTAGGGTTAAGTTATTGTTCCAGAAATTTTTCTCACTGCACAATGTCAGATTTATTTCATGAAGTATGTTTGTCAATAATATTAAAAACGAACATATGTTTAACAAGCTTCACACTTCATCCTAATCAATTTATGTTGGTGAACACAAATTAAATAAATAAAATAATTTATCTGATTGAATTCTATATATATGAAAATGCAAAACCTATTAATTGTATTATTTTTCCACTTGTTTAGTACTAGAAACGAGTTTGCTTGTTTCAGACATCTACTTCATCCCTGATTCAAGTTCTTGTTTTTTGGCCAAAACATATTCTTCTTCATTTTTTGCTTCTTCAAAACGGATTCAAGAACCACCAATTCCGTTTCCTCCTTGACCATCATTCATACAATATGATTTATTGATTTTTGAAATAAAATCAAAAAAACAATAGATGGAAATCAATTGAAAATGGAGAGAGGGATAATGAATACTCGCTCGATGTTGTTCTGATGCGTTGTTAACTATACGACGACGGTATAATGCTTTGATCTAAAGTGA
This sequence comes from Cicer bijugum, assembly GCA_037974875.1. NCBI lineage: Eukaryota > Viridiplantae > Streptophyta > Magnoliopsida > Fabales > Fabaceae > Cicer > Cicer bijugum. The sequence goes on from JBBPBT010000374.1 coordinate 312,363, forward strand.
AAGGGAAGTTGAAAGGGGGAGAGTGAAAGAGGAAAGTAAAATTAGGGTAAAAAGTAAAAGAGGAACTATTAGACCACATTTAAAAAGCTATTGATTAAAATAAAACCTTAAGCCATACTTAATTAAAAAAATTAATTAATTAAAATTTTATTAATGTTGTGCATATTATTTGGCTTGACTTTAGACTACATTTTTTATACTTTATACGACATTTTAAAATTTGTTATTAGTAAATTTTAATAAGCAATGGTTTTTTTTCGTGGTTTAAAATATCAACACTTTTATAACCATAGCTCAATTGTTGAGCAACTATTTTTTCATATGAAGTCAACAAAGTGTATTCTATAAATATATGAAAAGAAACAATTGAAAAATCATCATTGCCTATTTTTATTTTCTGCCATAGTTTTTTAGTCGTGAGAAGGTGATATGTGGCCTAAAGTGAAAAATGTGTTAGTGCCACTAATTGACCAAATGAATCACACATCGATTGAACAACTACTAGTCAATCTGACTATGTTCAAGTCTTCCCAATCTTCTAGCTTAGTGCTGTCAAGGTGTTAAAGGATGCAGCCACTACTAGGCTAGGTTACAAACATAATCTGTTTATGGGTTTTCTAAATATCTCTCACAAGAATATGTTTACAATGCTATGCTCTCATAAAGTGAAAAGCTCTCAACACTTAGATAAAATAATAGGGTTAAGTACAAGAGTTTTGAGACGGCTGTATCATGCTTATTGTAGTATTGTTGTTATTTATCAATGAGGGTTGCACGTCCATTTATAGAGAAACTTTAGGATTTCTGGTCGCTGTCCTTATTGAAAGAAGTAAGGATGTAACACAAAGTTTTGTATCAATTTTGCAAATATTATTAGTTGGTCAAACACTAAAGATGTTGTAAGGAGGGTACTCCCCTAACATCATTATTACCTGAGTTATTGGAGAAATTATCTTCTTACAACTCTACTACTAAAACTAGGTTCCTAATCAACAAGATCAATCTTCTCAATAATGCTTCCAATGGTGTTACTTTCTTTGTTCAAGTGAACTTCAGCTTGAAATTCATTGTTAACTCGTTTAATTGTTATTCTACATTTAAATGTTGTAAGGGTAAAACGAAAAGTATCTTTCTAATCCCATATCTCTCCCTCTCTCTCTCTTTGATGTTTCCTTTTTTATTCAAAATACATTTCCTCTATCTCATAAATACCATGTTCAGAAAATTATCCCCTTACTCTCGCTACATTTCTTTATCTTAACCTCAACAATTACTCTACAAACATATGGAAATCTAACCTCATCTTCTCATGTAATTTATTTTACCTCACCTCAATTTCACCTCCTTTAATACGCTCAAAATTTTGCATGCACAAGTAGCAACAATTCTCTGATCATAGTATTTGGGCACATGTTTCTAGCTTTTTAGTTTGGTATTCTAAAAGCTCTTTATAGCATAGATTAATATTTTTAGCTTGTTCTAAACTTTAGATCCAATTTGAATTATAATTTTATTATTTGCATTTTAATTTCATTATTTACATTTTGACTCTTTCTTGCTCTGTAGGTCATAACGTAAGCTTTGGATATCGGATTGACGCATACTAGAAGGCTTTGGAAAGCTAAAAATCATAGCTACAACTTTTGTGTTGAAAGAAAAAACCAATTCCGAACTTTATTGGGCCTAAATTGCAGATTTTGTAATATGGACTTTTGTAATAATTTTAATTAGCGGATCACTTGTTTTTAAATCCTAAAGCCCAATATCAAGTACTATATATTGGCAGTTTTGTTTCTTTTCTAAAGACGGAAATATTAGGATTCAGATTGCTACAAGAAATAAATAGGTTTTATTTTAATTTCATGGAAGACAAATTTTATAAGAATAGTCCACGAGTTCAGAGTTTCATCAACACCTTGAGATTCAGGTTACACTGTCCATTTCGATTCATGATTATATTCTTGTTTATTTGATTATATTGTTATTTTGATTGCTTAAATTGAATTTCACCATGATCGATTAAATTTATTTGACAGAATTTGCTTTCAGTTTCTAATTTAATTGAATTATAATTTTCAGATGCTTGATCGTTAATTATAATATTTTGATGATTGTGATGCTTAATCCAATCAAAGAAACCAAATTCACATAAGATTGATTACACTTGTTTGATCAATTCTATAGTCAAATAAGAATAGAATCAAAATTAAAAATTAAACTCATTGATAGAATCTGTGATATGGTTGAAACTCGAATAAGAGGATTAATGGTTTTGCTCATCTATTAAATAAAAAATCTAAAGAAAAACCCCTTCTAATTTTAACTTTAAATTCGGTGATTATTATTATATCAGAAGTCATTGGAAAATGATTTGAGTTATTACCTCTATTTACATTTTATTAATTGTATTTGATTCGTGTGCGACAGTGGATCACCCTCCATGCATTCACAAATTGAAGAAAAAGGAAAGAAAGAAAAGAAAGAAAGAAAGAAAAATCTAGCTAGGCGTTAACAAGACAAATTACTGAAAAATCTCCCCAAAGAGCGTAGCAACAAGTAAGTTCATTTCCCTTAAATAATCTCTTTGCATGTATGAGTGTTGGAGTGATTTGGGTTAGAGGTAGTGATTGATTATTATAAATGGAGTTTTTTTTGAAAAATAATGAGTTTGAGGAATCCATTTTGCATGCATCATATACGAATGATTTGTGTCTTGTTGAGTTGTTTTATGCCTTGTTAATTTCTTGATTTTTGGTACTTAATATGTGTTGATTGATGAATGCATGTATGAAATATTGTCTGATATTTGATGGTTGTGATTTATGTTTTTGATTAGTGAGTGTTTGATGGTTGGACTGTGAAAATAGAGGAAAATCCCTACATTTTGCAGAAATTCATTAAGCCTAAATAAACTGGCTAAGAGAAAAACACATTTTGAATAAAATTGTGGATTTATACTTAAACTCACTAAAACAGATAGAAATTCACTTAGCGAAATTTGATAAAAATTAAAATTATTTAGCCTCTTACTTGAACTTGTTAATCAAGTTATTTCTGGTTGAGTGAAATTGAAAGACTAAAGTTTTCTAGTTTGGTTTAGTATAATGGTTGGGTGACATGTACTTAGATATTCCAAAATTAAGCTATTTTAATCTATTTGATTCACCATACTTTGAAGGTGCAAACATGAGAAGAATGGTTGAATTGTGTTTTTCTAAATTATATTATTTTTCATTATTTGACTAATATAGATTATTGTTTGACGACTTAGAGCAGAAGTATTAAAGTGACACTAGTAAATTATCTTGGTTTGCCACTAAGTTGGCTACATCCAGTCCCCTCACTCAGAAGAATTTCATTCACTCATTCAATGACTTGAATTACAAAGCACCTAAATTATCAGAATCATTGACTTTCCATCAGAGGCATTGACTTTTCTTCATCAAAGAATAACTTTATTGTTGGAGTCATATGTTGTATTCTTTGTTTTCTTGATAGCCGGAGGCAGATTACGTGACTTAGAATTAATGGCTTCGGAAAATTGCATTTGTTTCCTTATCAGAGTTAAAGTGACTTTTGAGTGTGTTGTGTATCATAGAACGTACTTGGGAACAAGTTACAATCATCAGAGTCAATAGATATTAAGCTTTAGAGGCCGACTTGAAAAGTGGCTTCATACATCAAAGGCATACTGAAATTACTACTCATCAAAGGCATGCTAAGTATTGTTCAGTAGAGCATGCAGATGTATTGTTCATGAAATACTGTTCATTAGAGCATCTAAAGTATTGTTCATCAAAACGTGTAGATATATTGTTCATTAGAGCATTTAGAAGTGTTGTTCATTGGAGAATGCGCTTAAATACTGCTCATCAAAGGCTTGAGAACTATACAAACACATTGAGATTCCATAAGCACACTGAATCTACATAGGCAAATGAATTCTTTAGACTAAAACTTTAAAGGCAAATATTAGAGGTAGATGGACGTTCTTTTCCAAAGCGTGCACTTGTTTGATTTTGAGAATTTTGTTTATTGTTTTGATTTCATTACCTCTAACATTTTTACTTCCTTTCTTGATATTCTCTGGTGATATCCTTTAGTGAGTGTTTTCTGGTGGGTATCCTCTAGTTGTATCCTTTAGAGGGATCCTCTAGTCATATCATTTGGTTGTATCCTCTTATTTTCTTTTTCCAATTTTTTATATTTAATGAAGTAATTTTGTTGTTCTCATAAAATACTTTTGTTAACATCAAAACTCTAAGTGAGAAACCAACATGGTTCCAAAAATCTCCCTCTGTTTGATGATGAAAAACTATATGTTTTTTAACAATTTTTCTTTCATTACTTGACTCCCCTTGACATAAGGCTCCTCCTACATCCAAGTAATTATCTCCTCACATTACATAATTGTTCACAATATCTTTTCCCCCCTTTTGTCATCATACAAAATGACTTGAAAGTGAAACCCAATTTTTTATTTATGAATAAACTGAATAGAACATAATACATATCTCGAGCATAAAACATAAAACTTATCATAAGATGAAACTAAACTACTATATGGTTCGTACAACATCAGTTAGGTATAAAGGTAAGGTTTAGGTGTTGTTCAATGAACTCAAACCTATATTCAACCAATGGTTTGGTGAATATGGCCGCCCATTGGTATTTAATGTCTACAAATTGGATGTTAAGTACTCCATTTGAATGAAGTCCCTAATGAAATTTGTTTTTGATTTCTATGTGTTTGTCTCTAGAATGTAGGATTAGGTTCTTGGTTAGGAAAATGATAGAAGTGTTGTCACAATATACGATTAGTGCCTTTTAAGTATCTAACGATTCTCTTAACAACAATTAAATGAGATTATCTTGGATCAACCTAAAATCTTGCGCGCACACACACTAAACATAATGTCGAGTCTGGAGATAGTGAGGTAAAGCATTGATCCAATCATTCCTTTATATGTCTTTTGGTAAACCTTCTAGCTTGATTCATCATTTTTAAGTGAACATGTAGGGTGCATTGGTGTAGCCATAGTTTTACAATAATTGATTTGAAAATTCTTGAGAAGTTCTTTTGTATATTTGGTTTGATGAATGTATATTTAGTTTTACAAGAATTTAAGTTCTCCCATCATACTCATTTAAAATTCAAGTTGCGTCAACTTAGCAATTTCTTGTCAAAGAGTGACATTAGTAGATCTAAAAATAATGTCATCAACATAAATTTGAATGATAAAAATGTAATCTGCTATTGGTCTAAGCACTAGATCCCAAAGATCATTCGTCTTAAATTCAATAAACCTTTATTGCATTTCATGATTCCATTTATCATCTCTCAATGCTTCATCAACAGATGTAGGCCAATTGATCATAGTAAGCCAAACAAATTAGTTTCGTTCAGTGATATTATGGTCCTCAAAAGATAACTTGCATTTCTAATGATTAATGTTTCATTAAATCTTGGCTATTTATGACTTGGTTAGATTCATCTTCTGATTAATTGTGATCTTCTGATTTGCTTGTATCCTCAGGTTCTTTGAATTATCTGCATCTACTTTCTCTTGTTCCAATAAATTTGCACTATCATCAACTTTCTTTGACTTTTCAAGGTCAAGTTGCTTGTAATCAAATTTAACATGGATTGACTCTTCTACAATATGATTTTCCCTATTAAATACTCTAGAAGCTTTAGGTATTTTAGAGTATCAATTGAATGTTCACTTTTTTGATATGCAATCAAACTTGCCAATGTTGTCTTTAATGTTTAACATATAACAAGTACAATCAATTTGTTTAAAGTATGGTGGATATATTAGGCTTTTTACCTTTCCATAATTCATTTGGTGTTTTATTCAATAATTACCTAATTAAAATTCTATTTTGAATATGACATGCACTGTTAATTGCCTCTGCCCAAAAATCTTTTGCAATATCCATCTCTTTTAGCATGGTTCTAACCATTTCTTGAAGGGATCTTTTATTTCTTTCTATAACTCCATTTTGTTGTGGTGTTCTAGGAGATGATATATTGCGAGAGATTCCATTCTCATCATAAAAACTTCGAAAAAAAATATTTTCAGATTCTCCTTCATGATCACTTCTAATTATTATAATTTTAAGACCCTTTTCATTCATTAATTATTTGCAAATTGCAATAAACACTTTTTGGCATTCATATTTATTTCTTAAGAATTTTTCCGAAGTCCGCCTACTGTAATATCTACTTTCACAAAGCCATACTTTTTTTCCATTTAGTGGGGCTATTTTCACTAGCCCATATAGATCTATATATAAGAGCTCAAGCATATTTGAGGTAGAGATTAAGTTCATAGGGTTAAAGGAGTTCTTTATTTTTTATCTGTTTTTACAAGCTTCATGCATAATTTCAATTTTAAAACTAAACTTAGGTATACCTCTGACTAGTTGAAGTTTATCCAAATTTTAAAATTAACCTATGGTTTGTATAACCTAACCTTTTGTGCCAAATTAGTTTTTTTCATTCACTGACATTTGACACTTAACATCTTGTTTCGCTAAACTAAACAAATTTATCTTATATTTTTTTTTTGCATATGATTTGTTAAGAGTATGAATCCATGCTTTTGACTAATTGCCTTGCAAGTATTTTGATTAAATATAATATCATAATTATTATCACTTAACTAACTAATACTTAATAAATTATGTTTAAGACCTTTAACAACTAAAACATTTTAAATAGAAGTAGAGGTACCATTACCAATTGTGCCTTGCCACATGATCCGCTCTTTTTGCTTTCATTTAAAAGTTACTTTGCCTCTTTTGATCAATGTTAGGTCTTGGAACCTAGACTTTTCTCCCGTCATATGTCATGAGCATCCACTGTCCAAGTACCATGATTGGTGTTATAACTTTTGTAACACCCTGTTTTTTTCAAAGCGAGGGTGTATATTTTTTTCAAAAGAAATTAAAATAAAATAGAGAAATAAATACGTAAATACCTTTGGATAAATATCTAACTCATTTCAATTTATAAACAGCGGAAAATTTTTTCGAAATATGAATCCAAAGTATTGACACCTCAAAAGTGGTACATGGAGCCCATCGAAAATAAACTGTCATGCTAACAATATTAGTAAAGATACAATTTTCCAATTTAAAATAAACACAATTCAAAAGAAAGACATTTGTTCCCTCTATGTCAACCTAATCTGATCATTCTACAAAACACACTAAACACCCTGAGTGATCTCCACGCGCCCCGTGAGATCCTCCTAACGTAGCTCCAATCAAGCATTCCCATCTGCATCCCCATCCACAGGGTATGAACCGGTAGGATAGTCCTGGCTCTCATCTGAGGGCAAAGCCCAGATTTCCACAATAGTTGTAAAGGATCACCAACCGAAATTAACAGTTAACACTTAACATTTAAGCTTTTCAATGCACAAATAATCTTTTCAATTTATCAAACATCTTATAAGGATTTTCCACATGCTAAAAGTTCATGTAATGCTTGCCAAATATAAATGAAAACAAAAGAAAGTTCTCAATCCATCAAGTAATACATAACTCACCAAAACATTGATAAATCAATTGAGCAATCAATTATCTAACTCAAAATAAGATTTTCCACTAAGCCAATCGATCGAGGAAATCAATTTCCTGAAAGTTTTTAGTGAAAACTGAACTCTGGGCGTAAATCAATTGATTGGGTAAATCGATTGACTCAATCGATTGGGTAAATCGATTTCCTGACAGACAGAGCCCCTGTATTGAATCCAATCGATTGGGCAAATCGATTTCGTGAAAGACAGAGCCCCTGTAATGAAACCAAACGATTGGCAATTCAATTTCTTAAATGGTTTTGAAAAACATATTACTAAATCGATTGGGTAAATCGATTTCGTGAAAGACAGGGCCCCTGTATCTCATCAAATCGATTGGGTAAATCGATATCCCTGTGTATTCTTTCAAAAATTCATAAACTAACTCAATCACATTCATACATAATCCCAAATCTTAACACTTAGCACTGATAACGCAATCGCTACAACAACATGAGTTTCGAAATAGTATTGCAATTAAACATGCTATCACCAAATTCCAAAACATAACATTTAACACTTATGACGCAATTACTACAACATCAGGAGTTTCGAAATGGTATTGCTATCAAACATGTTATCACCAAATTCCAAAACATAACACTTAACACTTATAACACAATTACTACAACATCAGGAGTTTTCGAAATGGTATTGCAATCAAACATGTTATCACCAAATTCCAAAACATAATACTTAACACTTATAACACAATACCCACACGGACAAAATGAACCAACAATTCACAATTTAACAGGGTGTAGTCTCTCACGGACAAACACATGTGCAGTCTCTCACGGACAAACACAATTCACCAGGGCGTAGTCTATCACGGACAAACCCCTGTGCAGTCTCTAACGGACAAACACAATTCACCAAGAAACATAAGTCGTAAACGTACTGCCTATCACGGGCCCGTACCGTTTTCCAAGGTGCCACCTATCCCGGGTCTGCACAACTTACCAAAAATCGTAAACCACAAACGTACTTCCTATCACGGGCCCGTACCGTTTACCAAGAAATGTAAGTCGTAAACGTACCACCTATCACGGGTCTGTACTGTTTACCGAGGTGCCACCTATCACAGGTCTCCACAACTTACCAAAAAGCGTAAACCATAAACGTACTGCCTATCACGGGCCTGTACCGTTTACCAAGAAACGTAAGTCGTAAGCGTACCACCTATCACGGGTCTGTACTGTTTACCGAGGTGCCACCTATCACGGGTCTGCACAACTTACCAAAAAGTGTAAACCATAAACGTACTGCCTATCACGGGCCCGTACCGTTTACCAAGGTGCCACCTATCACGGGTCTGCACGGTTTACTAAAACAAACATTAAGTAAACGAGTCATTAAGAGATTCCCCATTCTTAATACTCATTTGACTTAAGCGATTTTCAAAACAAACAATAACTAAACAAGACATTAAGAGATTCCCCATTCTTTATTCTTATTTAACTTAAACAAATTTCAAAACAAACATTAAGTAAATGAGACATTAAGAGATTCCCCATTCTTAATACTCATTTAACTTAAGCGATTTTCAAAACAAACAATAAGTAAACAAGACATTAAGAGATTCCCCATTCTTAACGCCCAGTTAACTTAAGTGATTTTCAAAACAAACAATAAGTAAACAAGACATTAAGAGATTCCCCATTCTTAATTCTTATTTAACTTAAACAAATTTCAAAACAAACATTAAGTAAACGAGACATTAAGAGATTCCCCATTCTTAATACTCATTTAACTTAAGCGATTTTCAAAACAAACAATAAGTAAACAAGACATTAAGAGATTCCCCATTCTTAATTCTTATTTAACTTAAACAAATTTCAAAACAAACATTAAGTACACGAGACATTAAGAGATTCCCCATTCTTAATACTCATTTAACTTAAGCGATTTTCAAAACAAACAATAAGTAAACAAGACATTAAGAGATTCCCCATTCTTAACGCCCAGTTAACTTAAACGATTTTCCAACAAACAAACACACATTAAGTAAACAAGACATTAAGAGATTCCCCATTCTTAATACTTATTTAACTTAATGGTTTTCAAATCCCACACAGAACAAACTCAAACATATTCACAAATTTATTACACAATTCACGCCAAAACACAACAATTCATTTCTCCCCAAAATCATCTTTACGACGACATTAAGTAAACGCAGATATTAAGAGATTCCCCATTCTTAATACCCATTTAACTTAACGATTTTCAAAACAAAATATTAAGCAAACAGAAGTATTAAGAGATTCTCCATTCTTAATTCTCTTTTAAGTTAAACGGTTTTCCAAAACAAACATTAAGTAACCAAGACATTAAGAGATTCCCCATTCTTAACGCCCAATTAACTTAAACGATTTTCCAAAACACACATTAAGTAAACAAGATATTAAGAGATTCCCCATTCTTAATACTCATTTAACTTAATGGTTTTCAAAATTCCACAGAAAACAAACTCAAACGTACTTTCACATTCAATCCTTAACTCACACAAAATCATTTTTCCACACAAACCACACAAAACACATCTCAAACATGTTAACAAATTCAATCCACGATTCACACCAAACCACATCAATCAACAAACATCAAGTATGAACACGCCATGTACGATGAACACAAATCAACGCAATCATAACACTCAAATACATCAAATTTCATTTACTCAAAATTATACATAAATGAGTTAAATTCATTTTCCCCAATTCAATACACCAACCCTAATCAAATTCCTGTCCACACAACTACAGATAAGGTTCTAAATGCAAACTAAAAGTTTGGAAGGAGCCCTTACCTTCACTTTAGCTTTTACGTTCGATTACGGTACCGTGAGCAAATCCGGTAAAAACCTCCGCTTGCAACGCCGCTTCCAAAGTTAGCTCACTAGCACCGTAGTGTAGTGGTGAGCAACTTTCCCTTCTATCACTTCTTGAAACGATGCTTATATCTAGATGAAACGGGGAGATTTGAGTTTGAGTCCCTAATACCGTTTTTCTCCGTTTTCGAATCAAAGAGGAAGAGTGAAGTTGAGAAATCCTTGTCCTATAACCCACTATCAATTTCGAACTCTAAGGAAAGAAAAGAAAGCAAAAACGAGCAACAATGGAGGGAGGGAGAAAAATGGTGTTCGCGAGGCAGAGGAGGAAGACGATGGAATTTATGTTTTTCCCTCCTTTCTATTTGCTTTCTTATCAATTCCTTCCCTTCCTTTTCTATATATATATATTAATTATAATTAACAAATATCTCAAAACCTTTAGATATTTATTAAATTATCCTTTCACCCAAAATGCATTAAACTCTTCGCAAAAGATTCACCGTAGTTAAATTAATTTATTTATCGAAGAGTAATTCTAATTGGTATCAAACTATCTTTTTGATCATATAAACTCCAAAATATTAATAACTTGGCCAAAAAGCCCCTGAGTTCAATACCAAAAATTCATTTAAATACGTAAAGTACACTTAAAAATTATGGGTCTTACAACTTTACTGTTGAGGACATCTACAACATGACTAATTTTGTTCTTAGGTACCCCAATTTGGTTAGGTCATGGTTTGTTAGTCTTCAAAAGTTTCTTGTCTTTCCTTGTATTTAACACGGGACAAGATAATTTAGAGTAACCTTTCTTATCGCAGACATTGCACAAAATATTAGAAGGAACAAATTTAGTCTTCAAATCCTAGACCTCTTTTACTATTTATACTAATTCCATAAATCATAGAAGCATACTTGCTTATTTCCATATTATTAGCTAGAAACTCTTGAAATGCTTCTTCATGTTTATTATAATCACATGATACATTTTTAAAGCTTTGGAAACATGATTGTCTTTCAATTTTTTAGTTTCATCTTGACCTTAACACATTCAATTTTTATAACACTTATTTTCCATTTAAGTTAACATTTACTTTCCTAAGTGTTTTCAATTTAAGAAACTACTTGTGGTTCTTGTCTAAGAAGTCATTTATAATAGTAATTAAATCAAATCGAGTGACATCATAAATACTTCAATTTATTCATCAATTGATTCACTTCTAGAGTAAGAATCAGTGTCCGATCCAAATGCAAAGTTGGTAAGAGACATCAGAGCAAAATTTATTTGCTCTTCGTCATCAGAATCATCACAAGTAACCATCATAACCTTCTTCTTGGGTTTGGAATCTTTCCTATGATGTTTCTCGTTTTCCAAATTTGGACATTCAGACTTGACATGTCCAAGTTCACTGCATCTATATCATATATTGCTTTTATTGTAAAACTTTTCGTCCCTTCCTCTACTAGATTTCCTGTCATATCTTCCTATTGTAGCACATCTTGTAAGTGTTTCTATATCTGAAAGACAGTTCCTCTTCCTATGAATCTCCATTTTGAACCTATGAATATGCTTCTGCTTGCAAGGTTTTCTTCTTCTTGGACTTCAAAGCCAAAGTCTTGTTCTTCTTCTTGGGCTTATCTTCTTCAAGCTCCACTTCATCTTATTTGAGAGATCCGATTAATTATTCAAGCTTAAGAGTATTTAGATCCCTGGCTTTCTAAACGGAAGTGATCTCAGGTCTCTGTTAGACATATGGGAGATTGTTAGACATATGTTCGTTTTTGATATTATTGACAAACATACATCTTGAAATAAATATGACATTGTGAACTGAGAAAAATTTCAGGAACAACAACTCAATGCTACAAACTTGAGACAATTGCTTGGAACTCAAGAAATCAACAAAAGCTTGAAGATCCATAAGCAAACCGATTAGTAAAATCGATTCTGTAATAGGGTTGAATGATATTATGCAGTCTGGGATTAATCAATCGATGGGCAAAATCGATTTGCACATCTTATGAAAAATCAAACAGGCTATCAATCGATTAGGCAAATCGATTGGTAAACTTATTAGAAAATAAATTGTGCAAGTCAGAGAGCCAGTTTGCCACAAATCGATTAGGCAGATCGATTGTTTAAATCACCAAAACTGAACTGATTGTTTACATCGATTAGACAAATCGATTGGTACATTTACTGAAATTAAAATGTGCAAGTCAGTGGCATGCCTTGCAAGCTAATCGATTTGGCAAATCGATTAATCCAATCACATCTCTATTTTTTTGTTTGTCTACATCAATTGACCCAATCGAGTGTGAATGTCCTAGAGCCAAACCAATGTTTAATAAAGCGATTAGGCAAATTGACTTACTAAAATAAGTTTCAAAATAACCTTGGTCTGGAACATACACAGTCGATTAGCACAATCTACTAATTTACTTCTGTTGAATTAAGTTTGGCATCAATTGACTTGGTAAATCGATTGAATGAACAAACTGTTGAAATAAGCTTCAGACTTAAGTCCACAATCGGTTAGGCAAATCGATTTGTGAAAATCACTGTGTCCATGGAACTAGTGAAATCGATTGACTAAAGCGATTGGTACAAAAAGTTTTAGAAACATAGACGACTGAAATGTTTGGATCGATTGAGTACATCGATTGTTTTGATCTCGTTGTTGGAACAAAACATCCTAAGTCGATTATGAACATCGATTCAAATTTGCACATTCATCCAAGTCTGAAGAACTCATTTAAAATAATCGATTAGTTAAATCGATTAATTCATGCAGTTTCAAGATTCAAGAAAAACAAGATTCGTGAAATCGATTGGATAAATCGATTAGTGTGCTTTATAACTTTAATGAATTGATTGGCCAAATCAATTCATATGTTGTTTTTCCTGAAACTATATAAACTACTTTCATACTCTTCTTCTCATAATTTTTAGAACTTTCAGAACTTTCATAACTTTTGATATTACTTTTGAAAACACACAATATACCACTAACTCTTTCTCAACTGATATTACTTTGAACATCTTTTTCAGCCATGAACAATCAACATTTGTGATCAATGAAGATTGAAAAAGATTGAATAGAGAAAGATTGCTTTGAGAAGAAGGAAGATCAAGAACTTTGTATAATTGATCTGTTTCAATTTCTGTAAATCATTTTCTGTAACCAAATTACTTTGAGAGAATCCAGTTGTTACTGGTGGTGTTCTTCAGGGTTGAGGGCTGTCAACAAGAAGACACTTGACTGGATTCTTGGTCTAGTTTATGGTACTTAAACTTGGGAATTCAAGGAGGGAAAGATAGAATAGGGAGAATAGTTTAAAATTGGTGCGAGGTGCTGTGAAAAAATCTGTAAACTGATTCTAAGAGGTTCTATAGGAAAGGCTAAGATCAAGTTGGATCTTAGGACTGAATGTAGGTCGTCAGGTGACGGTTGAACCAGTATAAAAATCTGCGTACACTTTTCTTTGCCTTATCTCGTTTAAATTTTTGCAATTATTACGTTTCTGATATTGATTGAATGCATGATAAAGATTTTATGTTAAGTGAATTTGCATGATTAATTGTCTTAACATGATTGCATGAAAATCAACATCTTGAATAATAATTGTTTCTGATGCATTTCTCCATATATACTATGATCCATATAGTTTGACATTCATTAGAATTGTTTATTAGGGACCTTGTTTAATCTTGTGTTTAGTAAATTTCGAATTTATTAAACTGGTGCGCATATTGTTAGAATAAGCATTATTCTGCATAATTCTTCCGCAAATCAGAGGTCGTATCCCCCAACAGTCTCCATTTGCTGGGCAGACTTCTAAGGATCTTATTGACATGATCAACAATTGTATAGCTTTGTTCAAGTACTTTTTATCTTGCGACCATAGTCTATAATCTAGAAAACATTGTTTCAATGTCTTCATCTTATTCCATCTTGAACAACTAATACTTTCTGACTAGGAATCTGACCTTTGCTTCTTTAACTTGCTAACTTCCTTCATAAGTCAGTGCTAAATTGTCATAAATGCTTTTTGTTGTTTCTTTGTCAGTGCACGTATCAAATTCATTGAAGGTGACTGCATTGATCACAAAGGTTCTAGACTTGTGATGTATCTTGAACATCTTCTTTCGTTCAACATCCATTTGTTTCCTTGAAAATTTAGTACCATTAGAAATTGTTGGAGTAAAGTAGCAATCTTCCACTAAGTCCCAAGTTTAGGATCTTGTGAAATAAAGAAACTTCTCAACCTATCCTATCAATACTCAAATAGTTCTCCATCAAATAGAGGTGGTTTGTTGATGATTCCTCCAACGTCTTCTTCACTGAATCCAGACATAATGAATCCAAGGATCTTTCCTCAAACACTGTAAAGTGCTCAGCCTTGCGACTGATATCTGATTCCAATTGAAGGTGCAAACACGAGAAGGGGTTGAATTGTGTTTGTCTAAGTTAAATTCTTTTTTCATTATTTGATTAACATTGGTTTTGAATCGATGTGCATAATCGACTTGGAGTGTTTTGTTCCAACAACAAGATCAAAACAGTCGATGTACTCAATCGATTCAAATATTTACATAGTCCTTAAGTCGTCTCTGTTTAAAATTTTTTTGCACCAATCGCTTTAGTCAATCGATTTCACTGGTTCCAGGGACACAGTGATTTTCATAAATCGATTTGGAGACGGACAACATTTGAGATGTCATTGTTCCGTCTCTATAAATTTTTTGATATTTAGAGTACAAGTTTGACTTATTAGAAACGAATCTTGTGAGGGGTTTAAAGACAGACTAACTTTGTGACGGGTTATTCCATCTCGAAATTCCTTCTCAAACATAAAACTTTTTATATCCATCTCAACAAAAAAAATTTCGTCTCCAATTCCGTCTCCATTTGAGATGGACAAAATTCTATCAGTAAATTAGATTTTTCTAGTGGTGTCCTTTGGTGATATCTTCTGGTGGTATCCTCTAATGGGTATCCTCTAGTTGATATCCTTTGGTGGTATACTCTAGGGTGATCTTCTAGTCGTATCCTCCAATTTTCTTCTTATAATTTTTCATACTTAATGAAATACTTTTGTTGGTCTCATAAAATAATTTTGTTTACATCAAAATTCTAGGTGAAAAACCAACTTTGTTCCATCATACTTTGTGTGGATATTTGTTGACATAGTTATTATGTATGCATGTTTTACAAATAATATGTGTGATTTGTGAATGAAGTTTAAAATTTATGCCTTTCATAAACAATACGAATAAGATTTCATAGTGAGTTATATTGTGTTTCAAATTGAAATACTAAGGGAACAATCCTTATGATGATCATTGTCAATGACCTACTTTACTCAAAGGATAGAATTATATTGGTGACTCACACTAATGTGATTCTTATGCACATTCATGAAAAAATGCTTCACGCTAATTATTTATCTTCATAAAAACCATATAATGATAAGTCTCATGTTGGAACCAAGTTGATTCCAAGAACAATTTATGTATGTAGTTTTGATGCTAATAAAAATACTTTGTGAGTACAATTTATTGAACTAAAACTTTAACTAAGTATGCATATATTAGAACATAAAAATCATAACAAACGATATGAGAATACCACCACAAGATACCACCAAAAAAAGTCGCTATATGATATCCTCACCTGATGATATCACTAGAGGAAGTGACCAAAGGATATTACTAGTGGAAGTGACTAGAGGATACTGCAACTTCTAAAATTTTATAATAAACTATTTTAAAATTATTTTAGAATATATATATTTGATGGTGGGTATGACCTCTGTTTGACAGAAAAATATGCAAAATAATGCCTATTCTAACAATATGCGCAGCAGTTTAATAAATTCGAAATTTACTAAACACAAGATTAAACAAGGTCCCTAATAATCAATCCTAGTTAATGTCAAACAATATCAATTATTGATCATATGGAGAAATGCATCCGAAACAATTATTACTCAAGATATTGAATTTCATGCAATCATGTTAAGACAATTTATCATGCAAAGTCACTTAACACAGAATCTTTATCATGCATTCAATCAATATTAAAAACATAATAATTGCAGAAATTTAAACGAGATAAGGGAGAGAAAAGTGTACGCAGACTTTTATACTGGTTCAGTCGCCTCGTGACGGCCTACATCCAGTCCTAAGATCCAACTTGATCTTAGCCTTTCCAATAGAACTTCTTAGAATCAGTTTACAGATTTTTTCACAGCGCCCCGCCTCAATCTTAAACTATTCTCCCTGTTCTATCTTTCCCTTCCCTGAATTCCCAAGTTTAAATCCCATAAACTCTACCAAGAATCCAGTCAAGTGTCTTCTTGTTGACAGCCCTCAACCCGGAAGAAAACCATCAGTAAGAACTGGATTTTCTCAACGTAGTTTGGTTACAGAAATGATTTACAGAAATTAAAACAGATCAATTTTACAAAGTTCTTGATCTTCCTTCTTCTCAAAGCAATCTTTCTCAATTCAATCCTATTCAATCCTTGTTGATCTCAAATGTAGATTGTTCATGGCTGAAAAAGATGTTCAAAGTAATATCAGTGTGATAAAGAGTTAGTGCATTGGTATATTGCTGTTTATTGATATCTATGTTGTTCTTGTATGTTGTTGTTGTGTATTGTTATTGTTATTATGATAAGAAGAGTAAGAAGACATTTTATATAGTTTCAGGAAAAACAACACATGAATCGATTTGGCCAATCAATTCATTAAAGTTATAAAGCATACTAATCGATTTATCCAATCGATTTCGCGAATCTTGTTTTTCTTGAATCTTGAAACTGCATATACTAATCGATTCAACTAATCGATTATTTTAAATGTGTTCTTCAGACTTGATGAATGTTCATATCTGAATCTATGTGCATAATCGACTTGGAGTATTTTGTTCCAACAACGAGATCAAAACAATCGATGTACTCAATCGATTCAAATATTTACATAGTCCTTAAGTCGTCTTTGTTTAAATTTTTTTTGCACCAATCGCTTTAGTCAATCGATTTCACTGGTTCCAAGGACACAATGATTTTCATAAATCGATTTGCCTAACCGATTTGCCAAGTTACAGAGAGCTGGCTTAAATCAACGTAATTGATGTTTCTAATCGACTATGGACTTAAGTCTGAAGCACATTTCATCAGTTGGTTCATTCAATCGATTTACCAATTCGATTGATGCCAAATTTATTTCAAAAGAAGTATATTAGTAGATTGTGTTAATCGGCTGTGTATGTTCTAGACCAAGATTATTTTGAAACTTATTTTAGTAAATTGATTTGCCTAACCGATTTATTAATTAATGGTTTGGCTCTGTGACATTCACAATCGATTGTGTCAATCGACTTTAACAATCCAAATATCCTTGTAATTGGAATAATCGATGTGCCACATCGATTAGGCCCCAAATCAGCATGCCACTGACTTGCACAATTATTTTCACTAAAATGACCAATCGATGTGTCTAATCGATTTTAGGCAATCAGTTTAGACTTGTGATAAGAACAATCAATTTGCCAAATCGATTAGGCCACAAATCAGCATGCCACTGACTTGCGCAATTATTTTCAATAATATTGCCAATCGATTTGCCTAATCGGCTGTTCGCTCACTAAATTCACATTTACATAAAACCCTGTTAGAAAATCGATTTTACTAATCGATTTGCTTATGAATCTTCAAGCTTTTGTTTATTTCTTGAGTTCCAAGCAATTTTCTCAAGTTTGTAGGGTTGAGTTGTTGTTCCTGAAATTTTTCTCAGTTCACAATGTCAGATTTATTTCATGAAGTATGTTTGTCAATAATATCAAAAACGAACATATGTCTAACAATATTGACAAATTTTCTTATTAATTATGGTTAAATGGATGCTTCCCGTGATCTGCTAGTTTTATACATATTGAATTAAATGAGTAATATTAATGGAAAATATTTTCTGGTGCGTTGACCAATGTTAAATGTGCATTTAATTATTTTTAAATATATCTTATTTTAATTATTTATGCTATAAATAATTATTTTGATATATTAGTAACATTGATATTGATTTCCTTTATTTTTATATAGTTGTTATGGTATGATGATGTTATATGTAGTTATTGTGATTTAGTAACTAATGTAAATTGTTGATATTATATTTATTTATTTATTTTATATTTTATTTCACTTTAAAGATGGTAGTATTTTAATGTAGGCTTAGTTGCATTTTTGATTCCTATATTTATAATGATTCACGGAATTGG
Source organism: Cicer bijugum (assembly GCA_037974875.1). NCBI lineage: Eukaryota > Viridiplantae > Streptophyta > Magnoliopsida > Fabales > Fabaceae > Cicer > Cicer bijugum. Next base: position 331,073 of record JBBPBT010000374.1, read on the forward strand.
TTCTCCTGTTTTAAAAGTCAATAGTTTTGGTCCCCCGATCAAATTTTTGAACTAAAAAAGTGATGATTCAATATATTTTAAATGACGTGACATACAATTCTATGATATAGAATATTTTAGACGCATTAATTATTCATATGTCATTCATTTAATTAAAAATATAAAAAAATTTGAATTTGAAATTTAAGTTTTCATGACGTTTTATTTCAATTTCATGGGTGTTAATCACTCTACATCATCGTATCATACGTCACGTTATTTAAAACATTTCAAGTCATCATCTTTTTAGTTAAAAATTCAAAGAGATGGACCAAAATTGTCGACTTTTAAAATAGGGAGACCAATTTTGTGAATCAGTATAAATAGAAGGACTAAAACTGCAATTAAGTCTTTAATGTAAGTATCTTCAGAAATAATAATTTACATTACACCAAAAATAGACTTCAACTACACTTCCTTTATATATTTAACAACACTATAGTATGTAGTGTTGTTAAAAGATACAACAACACATTTTAAAATGTGAAAAACACAATTGTAGGTAATTTTCAAAAGCGTTCTTTTTTTCAAAAAGTGTTGTCATATGTAGAAATTTATAGCGCTTTTTGGATAAAAGTGTTGTTGTAGGTGTCTCATTTGACAATACTTTTGTAAAAAGTGTTGTCGCAGACGGAAATTCTTATTTTGAGTAAGATAATCGATTGCTCAATTGGTTCATCAATGGAAATTCTTATTTTGACTTCATTTTTATTTGGCAAGCATTATATGAACTTTTAGCATATGGAAAATCCTTTTAAGGTGCATGCTTAGTTGAAAGGGTATTTTGTGCATTTAAAAATTTAAATGTTATGTGTTAACTGTTAATTTTGGTTGGTGACCCTTTACAACTATTGTGGAAATCTGGGCTTTGCCCTCAGATGAGAGCCAGGAAAATCCTACCGGTTTGTACCCTACGGATGGGAATGTAGATGGAAACGTTTGACTGAAGCTATGTTGGGAGGATCTTACGGGGCACGTGGAGATCACTCAGGGTGTTTAGTTTGTTTTGTAAAATGATCAGATTAGGTTGACATAGAGGGAACAAATGTCTTTCTTTTGAATTGTGTTTATTTTAAATTGGAAGACTGTACCTGTACTAATATTGTCAGCATGTATATGTAGGTTCAATGTATATGTAGTTAATTAGGTTATATATATGTATCTGAATGTAGTTAATTAGGTTGTAAATTACAGTGTTACAGGATTATATATATGTATCTGATTGTGTGAACTACTTATTGTAAATTACAGTGTTACAGGGTTATATATATGTATCTGGTTGTGTTGTGTTGTGTGAACTGATTCTAGTTGTGTTGTGTGAACTGGATCAAAATAATTTTGGATATTAAGATAAAAGACAGCGCTTTCTAAAAAAAATGCCATAAAAAGCTAAAATGCGCTTTTCAAAAATTTAAATTACGTTTTAAAAACAAAAAAATAACACATTTTACAGCACTTTTTTTAAAAAGCGTTGTAAAAGGCACAACAAATATATGCATTTTACAGTGCTTTTTGAAAAAAGCGTTGTAAAAGGCACACCGAGTATATGAATTACGGGTCTACATTTTACAACGCTTTTTTTTTTTAAAAGTGTTGTAAAAGGCACACCAAATATATGAATTACGGGTCTGCATTTTACAACGCTTTTTGAAAAAAGCGTTGTAAAAGGCACACCCAGTATATGAATTTTATATGCACATTTTACAGCGTTTTTTCAAATAAGCGCAATAAAATGTGCATAATAATGCATATTATTTGCGCATTTTACAACGTTTTTTAAAAAAGGGCTGTAAAATGTGCATCACAAGTGCGCGTTATATTTACATGATTTATAGCGCTTTTTTAAAAGCGTTGTTGTATCTTTTATAGCGCTCGATTCCACAGCGTTTTTTTTTTTTGAAAAAGCGCTGTAAATGGATTAAAAAAAGCGCTGTAAAAGACTATTTTTGGCGTAATGAAATTAAAAGAAAAACAATATTTAATACGATTATGGGGCAGAAAAGTAAAAAACAAAGGTCCAATGAGAACACACAAACACATAACAGGAAATTTTAATCAAGGTTGAAGGTACTAAACATGATGTTTTACGGAAAGAATTTAAGGGATAAGAAAATAGTGTTGAGGTTGAAAAAGAGAGGGGGAAACCTGAATTCACAACTAGTAAGAGTTTAAAACTTAGTCCACATCACTCATACACAACCTTGCATATATATTCAAGTAAGTTGCAGACAAAATTAAAATAAAAAAGGAGTAATGTAACAAACTTGCATATATGAGCACCTTCACTAATCAATCTAGCAGTAGTAGAAACTAAGCCTGCAACCCTCCGTTCATTAAATTATAAATCATTAGAAAATACCGAACAAGTAGGATCTGAAATGTATGTTGTTAAATCAGCATAAACAGTGAAGTAACTACTAAATTCCATTTGTTACTTAAGTTGGAATTATCGAACAAGTATGTAGATGATTAGATTAATTCTGAGTTACAAATTAATTAAAAAGTATTATGAAATGTTTCATTACTTAAAAAGCATTATAAAAATTTATTTGCAATAAAGTTAATTTACCTCAAAACAAGTATTTTACATGCACTGTGAATCTCCTTTGAGGATACATTTGATCTCACATAACAAAGTTTCAATAATAACAAAAAACCAAAGTAATGAATGTTAACTCACTTTCCAAGCCAAAATCAAAATCAAGTAAAACATGCAGACCATTAGTAATTTGTAGCCCCTATCAACTTAGTGTTTGAATTTGAAATACAAGATAAACAGGACAAATTTAATTCACATATGCATATAAACTTCATGAAAAAAGAGAGTATAGAAAAAAAAAATATATTTCCAGACTTGAAACGGTGGTTATCTCTTATCAAGGAGTTCTATTTCAGAAGCACTGTTACAACACAACATCAATCACTTTTTCATTCTATCAAGTTGCATGTATAAAATAATAACATTTTCCCAGTAATATTATGTATGGGATTTAGAGCTCGATCACTGCTACTAATATATCTCCCCCTTAACAAATTACAAACTATCATTTGTCTATATCACATAGTCCTCATCACATATCCATGTTTTTGTATATTAAACTTCACTAGTTCACTGATTGAATACAAAAGTGACAGTGCATAAAAATTTGAAACAGAACCCTAAAAATGGAGAACACTAGCAATAAAAATCCAAATGTTGAAACAGAACCCTAAAACTCAAGAACACTAGCAATAACTAGCAAGATACCAAATGTTGAAACATAACCTAAAAATATGCAAATGAAATCCCAACAGAGCAACACTGGCGGAGATGCAAAATCATGTCTGAGGCCAGGTCACATAGAGAAGAAGGGTTGCATCAAAGATGAGATACAAAGGGTTACATGGTCGAAGATGATATGGGTTATGTTGGAGAAAGATTTTGGGATTCAAGAGATGCGACGGGAAATTAAAGTTTGGTGAAGAAAACCAATTACTAGGTTGACATAAACTAGTTTGCAGAGAGAGTTTGGAAGAGTTCGCAATGAGAGTGAATAAACGCACAAAGTGTAGAAAACTAGTTACATACATATACTTAAAAAATTAGAAAGACTCTATCACAAAGTTTATTGAAAAACACTTTTAAAATCTTAATTTTATGAGACTCTATGACAACACTTTTATGAGAAGCGCTTCAAAAGACCATATGATCACGCTTTATGAGCATATAACAACGCTTATAGAAAAAACGTTGTAAATATTTTGACCCTATGACAGTACATTTATAAAACGGTGTTGCCAAAGGCTTTGCTATTATATATAACTATTAGTACCTACTATTTTTGACAACACTTTTTAAAAAAGCATTGTCTTAGCCTTCATATATTTTTAAAATATAATACAACAACGCTTTTACTTAACAAGCACCGTTAAAGGTACGCCATAAAATCCATATTTTGGTGTAGTGCTAATAATTATGGTAATAATTACGAGTATGAGGATTTTAGTTATTACTAATATATTTTTAAAAGGTTAATTACTTTATTTTATAAAATATTAGTAATGTTTTAGTTACGAAATTGTGTTTAAAGAAGTGTTAAAAAATCAATTTTGATAATTGTTGCTATTACGTTACACTACTAGAAATTAGCTGTTTAGCTGCGGCATTTCCTTTGGGCTCCTTGGCAACACCGTCTTATAAATAGTAGAATGGGTTTATTGGGTTAGGCCCATATGAAAGATTAAAACGTAATTAGTAAATAAATAAATTGATTGAAAAACAAGAGGATGGAAATGTATGAGAAGTAGAAGGGAGCGACACAACAGAAGTGCACAAAAGCCGATTAAGAGAAAAAGGAAAAAAATTGATATCGGTCATCGATCACTATCCAGAAAACTTTCAACATTTTTATCCAAATTTTGATATATTGTTTTGTTCATTTAGTTAGCCAATTAAACAAATTTTCTCATATTTTTAACCATTCTAATTTTCCTCTAAAATACTCAACTTCTTCGTTTATCAAATTCGTTATTTTGCATCGTTCTTCTTCACCATACGTCTTATTTTAATGAAACCAACGCCAAAATGACAATGTAAAAGGTTCTGGCTAATTTTATATTTAGGGTAAGTTTACTTTATTCAATTTCAAAATTGACCTTTTTAAAGTATGTTTTCATAATTTAATTTTGACAATTCCTATAAATTATTGAGTTAGATCGATAGAAAGAAAATGAGTCAAAGAACAAAGGCTTTTTCTTGAAGACACATATTCGCGGGTGAAAGCATCAAAATAAGGTAAGGGATGAGAAGACATTTGATTTCATGAGTATATTATAACGTGAGATTAATAGAAAAACCGTATTTCTCAACAATGTATTTGAAGCTCGCAAGGTATGAAGGTAGCCCTATTTAGTAATAGTTGAATTAATATGAAAAATTGGGGTTTGCAAGGTTAAATATGGATTAGAAACTTTTTTAAGGTGTTGTTTAATTTAAATTTTGTAAGAGTGTAGTATATGTGAAAAAAATTTATGTTTTTATGTTTAATGTGTTGAAAGTCTAATTTATGATACATGTGATAAAATTTGAATTTATGTGTAGATGTATGGAAGTTTAAATTTTTATGATGTAAGAGATTAATATTTTATTTTTTATTTTTATGATACTTTTATGAATATATGATTTCATGATATGTGTAATGAACGCTTTGATCTTTATCATATTTTCTTAATATATAATCTTCATGATATGTGAGGTGAAAGCTTTGTTTTTATGATGATTGTTCATGAATATTTGATTTTTATGATAATAACACGTGGTGTATGATCTTAGTGATATTTGAATAAGGAGATGATTTCATATAAGTTATTTTTGGAGCATTTGACATAATCTTAGTAGACCATGTGAAAATATTTGATTTTGATAATACATCATCATGTCATGGCATATGCATTTTAGTGGATTGTGTAGAAATACTTTATTTTAATAATGCACCATCATGCCATGACATATACATCTTCATGGAAGTTGCCTTTGTGGCATATTTATTTTTCCCATGGGTATGGGTGATTTTCTATGTGGAAGTTGCATTAGTGACAAATATCATTATAAGAAAAACAAAGATTTATGGGGGCCAAATGCCATCACAAAGGGAGCAAAGCAGTCACAACATGTATATTTGTGACTGCCTTTGACTGCCACAAATAAGTCAATCACAAAGGTTTGTCGCGACCAAAACAGCCACAAAATTTTGTTTTTTTTTGTTACCATTTGTGAGGGATTAAACCATCACAAAATTTTGACAGAAAAAGTCCGCCACAAATTTGTGAGAGCTTAGGCCACCATCAATGATTAAGCATTTTAAAAAAGTAAGCTTTTGTGAGGGCCAAGGCCGCCACAAAAGTTGTCCTTTATGAGGGCTTAGCTCGCCATAATTGTGTCACTTTATTAAAAATAATTATTTTATAAAATTCAAATTAATATTAAAAAATGATATTATATATCAAAAATTAATATTAATATAATTTCAAAATTAAAAATTTAAATTTAAAATAAATATTATATATTAATAAATTATATATAACAAACAAAATAAATTATATAAAATTTTAAATATTATATAAAATTATATAAAATTATAAATTTAAATTATATATACCAAACAATATGAAACATTCCAAAATTAATAAATTAGGTAATACAAACCAGAAATTAAAAATACTATAATTAAATATTAATGTATAAGAAATTCATACAAACCAAAAATAAAAATAGCAAATATTATTCAATTACATCAATCATTATAATAGTTCCTTTGATCATTAGCTCAACTCCTTCCATCATTATTTGATGGAATATTATCCGACAACAAGAGTCCCTCAAAAGTATTATTAATTGGTGTTTGACACAACATGATTTGAAATTTTAATTAATCTTCAAGTACACCACCACTAGTCGACAAAGCCATAACTAGGTGAGGTTGATTTAAATTTGGTGTGATCAAGCCAATTGTTGGCATAATTGGTCGGTATGGAGCTTGATTTGCATGAGGTTGAGGAAGCTGCTGTGAATAAGACAGAACGTACTGATAATTATTAAAGTATTGTTGTTGCTGGAAGGCGGAGTTTGGAGGATCCTGTCGTTGTTGGAAAAAAATTTAGAGGCAGTTGTTGCTGTTGAGAGTATTGTTGTTGCTGTTGGAACAATGGTTGTCGTTGCAAGTATTGAGGTCTTGAATGTTAATGTCGGTGAGGCGGGAACTGCTGATGAAACGCAGGAGGAAATGAAAATTGTTGTTGTTGAAACTGTAGTTGCTCCTCTTGAAACTTTTGTTTCCATTCTTCATTTACTTTATCAATTGTTGCACTTATCAACTATGTGTCTTTTCTTCTTGCTCACTTATCCATTGTTCCTTTCATTGGTCAACATTGTTTGTCGATGGACGATGAGATCAATCCGTATATAGTTAAGGATATATATATATATATATATATATATATTTACATAAATCATTTATGATAATCCATCAATATACTCATTTGTTTCAGAATTAACATGAAGATTGCGATGTATTTCAGCCTAAGTGACCTCTCTTCCGAGTTGTTTTTCCTAAAATATTAATTGTCAAGTGTAATTGCTGAAATCCAATAATTAATTAAATATATATATATATATATATATATATATTAATAGTAATTACTGTATAACATTTAATTTCTCCCGCAGACATGGAACCTCCCTTGTGGGTACTAATACCCCTCTCAGATGCTCTATTAATCTTTGTTCTCTTTTTTCTATTTGTAAGCATATGTGTTCCATTTCCTACACAAAGCACTCCAAATATTTTCACCAATCCAATTTGGCCGTTTTTCCTCGCCCTTATTATGTATGTACACCAACATAGATGACAAACGCTAAGAGAAACCATGATCAAAAGAAACAAAAATTGCAATATCATGCCCTCTTTTCCAAGTACATTTTGTTTGTTGTTCATTTGTTTAAATTAAAAAAAAAATTAAAAACATAATTCTATTAAGCATGCAAATGAATAATTAGTAATTAAATAAATTAATTTAATGACTTACTTTAAAACAATGCAACAATTGATCAACTTCACTAAATTGAGGTGTCTTATCCTCTTTTATCTCACCTCAAGACAACCATAATTTTTTATATTTATCTTGTTTTGCTACAGTAATTGCCTTTGCAGATGATTTAAAAGAAAGATATCTTTAAAGTTTACATGCAAATTAAATATAAAAATTAATTCATAAAATATTGTAAAATGCAATAATTGACAATAATGAAATATTTAACAAACATAATTTCTTACATATATATATACACATACGCATATCCATACATATATGCGTATGTACAATTCACATAAATTAATAAAGAAATATAAATAAATAAATTATAAATATAAATAACTAAAGAAATATAATATATAGACCCAGACCCATATCTATATCCATACATATATGTGTATGTACAATTCACATAAATTAATAAAGAAATATACATAAATAAATTATAAATATACATAACTAAAGAAACATATATATATATATATATATATAATAAAGTTAAATTCATATTTCACATTGCAATATAATATTATACATATAGATATATATACATTTTATGTAATTATTTAATTATTTTTGTCTTCGTCTTTGTTATCATCGTTGTCGTCATTTGATGAGTGAATTATGTCACATCCTTCATCATTCTCTAATTCTTCTATTTCTTGTTGATCAACTTCTACTCCAACGTTTGACTCACGACAAAGTTGACTAATAGTCTCATCTCCAATCACATGGTCCAAATTTTCCATTTCATCCATTTGATATGCAACTTCTTCATTTTGATCTGCTTCATCCTCTTCAATTCCATTCGTTGGTCTTGTTTTTATTGCAACTCACGATCCTTGTTTGCTTATAATTGTTGATGAATAAGGAACATAATACACTTGTCTTACATTCAGGGCAATGCCAAATGGATCAAAAAATGGATATTTTTTGCTCAAATGAATGTATACAATGTTGGATATCAAATAGATCTTAGTTCCTTTTCTAGATGGATTAAACCACTTACAGTAAAACAACACCACTGTTTTCGCATAATCTAGGAACATATAGTCAATTTCGTGGATATGTTTAATTATGTTGTAGAAGTTTTCTATTACACCAATATTAGACTCACTTTTCATATAAACTCCACTATTAATTGGATCATTCTTTGAAACTTCTACTCAGGCCCATAGATAAGTTCCTTAAGTGAATGTTGATAGGATTTAGTTCTTTGAGATGTACTTGTTGCTGAAACCATGATGGAAATTTTGAATGTTTATCAACAGAAGACTATCTTGTTGTTAAAAATATCTTGATCAATGACCATATATGTTGTTTATTGAAATTAAAATACTACATATGGTTAATACAAATTTAATTAAATATATTAAAGATAAAAAAGGATTTAAAATGTACTCAATGTATGGTTTCACTTTAGCACAATTAATCAAAATGTGAACATGTGCCGCATTAAATACTTTCTCACTTGGCCAAAAAATCAGAAAATCCCTACTGGCATGATGACCAGGCAAACAAAAAACTGATAAAGCATGTGGGTGACGTATAATACTATTAGTATCATTTCTTTCGTTCACTGGTGACAACATTTTGTTGTTGAAATAATGAGAACATAAGTGTGTTGTTTCATGGTGTAGGTAAGATGAAAAAATTGAGCCCTCAACTCTAGCTTTATTTTTCACCGACCGTTTAGAATAACCTAGGAATCTATAATATAAATGGGATGTACAATAAGCTCCATGTATATATATATATATATATTACCTTTAAAATGGATACATCCATCTATATTGAACTGGTCCACCAAGCCAAGCTTCACTTGCAAGATACATCAAGAGATGCTCCAAGGAATAAAAGAACCCAAGAGGAAATACTTTCTCAAACTTAGATAGAATAATTGGAATGTCATTTTCCATCTTGATGAGATCTTCATCGATGAGCGTTGTTGAACACAAATTCTGGAAATAATAACTCACTTTAATAAGTGGGTTCAATACATGTGTTGATAAAACGCTAAAGGTAATAGGAAGTAAACACTCTAAAAATATATGACAATCATGATTTTTTATCCCATGCATCCTTCAATTTTCTACATCATCACATCTTGCCAAATTAGAACTATAACCGTCAAGCGTATTTAACTCTTTGATCCAACAATACACATATTTGGCTTTTTCAGCAGATAAAGTGTAATTTGCACGAGGTTTTAGAGTCTTGTTGTTGTACTCCACTAACAACAAATCTGGTCGTCTGCAATATATAGCTATGTCTTTTTTAGTTTTGTCATTATCTTTTGTTTTCCCTTTAACATCCATCACAATATTAAATATGTTGTCAAATAAATTTTTCTTGATGATATCAAAATTATGTCTCAAAAGATTATCTTTTCAATATGGTAGATCCTAAAAAATACATCTTTTTTTCCAATTGTGCCATTGTCCCTAAACATGTAGTTTACAAGCCACACATTAAAACCTTGTACCTTTGGCATTTCTTTTAGTTTATTCCAAACATTATATGATGTCAATTTAACCAGTGGTCTTAGATTTTTTGCACAACTCTTGATATATGCAGCTTTGTTTCTTCTAAATGTATGATCAATAGGTAATAACTTACGGTGCGAGTCAAACTACAATGCCTTCCCACCGAATTTTAAAGTAAATGGTTTTTTATCTTCCATACAAATAGGACAAGCCAATTTACCATGGGTTCCTTATCCTGACAACATGCCATAAGCAGGAAAATCATTAATGGTCCACATTCAAGCCACTCTCATCATAAAATTTTGTGTCCGAGCAATGTCATATGTCAAGACACCACTCCACAACCTCATCAAATTTTCAAAGGTTGTCAAAATATATCAATACCAGTTGTAGGATTTGAAGGACTTGGTACCACAACAACTATGAACATATATTGTTTAGACATACACATATCAGGAGGAAGATTGTAAGGAGTAACAATGATAGGCCAATAAGAATAAGGAGTAGACGATGCTTGTATAAAAGGGGTAAATCCATCTGAGGGTAATTCAAGTCTTACATTGAGTGGGCCTAACACAAAATCAGGATGCATTTGATTAAAGTGTTTCCACGCCTGACCATCGGACAAATGTCGCAACTCACCTAGATTTATTTTATTCTAATAATGCCACATCTCTTGCCACATTTCTTTTATTCTAATAATGCCACATCTCGGGCAAATTTGGGCCTAACTCACCTGGATGCAAACATTCTCTGCAATCTTGATACAATAGGTAGATAAAGCATTAATTTCCTTGGAATTGATTTTCCATTACTTACCCTAGAGTTATTTCATTGGTGACATCTTGGTTGTTGACAAAACTGATATTCAACTAAGTTGACATCATTTATACCAAATTCGTTGTCATAATACAACATGCAACCTTTAACACAACAATCAATCCTCTTGACACCCAATCCTAACTACGAAACTAATCGTTTAGCATCGTAATAACTATGCGACAAACCATCTCTAACTGGTGTTGCATCGATCATCATTTTTGTAATCAAATATAAAGCTAAGTCAGGAAAATGAAACTGAGACTTGAGTCCTAAAAGTCTAAGACACATTGATAACTTTGAGTTTGGAGATCCTTCAAACAACGATTTATTTCTCTCTTTCAAAAGACCATAAAATCTCTGAGCTTCTCCATTTGGAAGTCCATCAATATTGTCACATTGATCTTTATTGAATGAAAAATTAACCCTAATAATATCCAAAATCATATCATTCATCACCTTAAAATGTTGATAGTTATAATAATAAAAACCTAATATGTTAGTTCTACTTGAAGGACCTATGTTATTCTCCACACATTTACTAGTACTAGGCGTTGTCGGAGACTCTTACACATCGATATAAACAACATGGACATCTCATCCCCTAATCATCTTCGATAATTTTTTTCATTTTTATACGATCATTAATAAGATCAATGTTTTATATATAAATTGCTTTATTTTACAAAAGTATTATATATATCATTATTAACATCTAAATTACTAAATAATAAATTATGATATACCTTATATATCAAATAAGTGAACATTTATAAACAATATAATAAATCACAATAGAGACTATATATATAAATTAAAATCAAATTTTAAATGATGTTTAATGAACTTTTCTATAAAATAAGTTCTTATAAACAAAAATAGAGACTGTAAAACTATATCAATTTATTGTACGAACTCAACTACAACTTTTTGTTATAACTAACAACAAATATCAATATCATTAGTTTTAATAATATTTTTTTTATGTTTCAAATTTTTATTTATTATATATTATGTAAGCAACATATTTGAACATATCTACCAATATTTTGAATGATGAACTTATTATGAATTTTAAAAATAATAAAAAAATATTACATTTTTTATGATTAGATCATTATTATATATTTTTTTTCATAAGTATTATTTTTTTGCAAAAAAAAATTACAATTTGATAATAAAATTACATTTTACTAACATAATAAATCTTAATACCAATAATAACTATAATAAAAAAAACACTTCATCAACAATTTAAAAAATAACTACATTTTAATTTTAGTATAAATTTTACAATTTAAATATTTTACTAGTACTTTTTTTTAACAAATCTTACTAATATTAAAGTTTAAAAATAATATTATACTCAATTTTAAAATTAATATATTAATCTACGTTAAGTCTAAAAATATTTTAAAACCATATAATAATACTAATTATATAATTACTAATCTATATTTAAAATGCATTACACAGTTGATGTCGAGTAGTGTTTGATTTGAAGCTTACAAGAATGTAAGAAATCTTCACAATAACAAAAATTGCACCACTGTCAAAATAAAAATTAAATAATATTCATTAAAAAAATAACTTCAAATAAAAAAAATATAAAAAAAATTTACTGAAATTTAACAAATAACGTAGAAAGAAAAGTTGGAGAAAAACTATTTGTAGAGTGAAGGTGGAGAGAAAATTTAGAGAGAAGATAGATAGAAAATTTAGAGAGAAGATAGAAATTAAAAAGAGAGCAAGAGTTATATTTATAGGAGAACAATGAGACTTTGTGGCGGCCAAAGCATCCAAAAAATTGGACCTTGGTGGCGGCAAAAGCGCCCATAAGTGCCAACGGTAATGTGGGCTTTTGTGGCGGCCTTTGCAGCGATAAATACCTGAGTGTTTTCTGGCTATGTATTATATCATATCTTGATCATTTACTTATCAGGAACATGGATAGCATTGCACTATCTTGTGATTGTTTTGTTGTGGTCATGTGTATCTAATGTGATAATAAATTATCTTAGATAATTTGATGTTATAATGAGATGTTGATTTTTTTTGAGTGATTTTGACTTTATGATATGATTATTTCCTTGATTGTTTTGATATATTGTGATGTGTTTGATACAACTCTGTGTTGATATTTGCATGTTCTTCTTACTCATATTATATTATCAATATAATTTTAAACTCACCTCATTCGTTATTTCTGTTTGACTAACTTGGCCCTACGTTTGTGAAATCGAAGTTATTGCAGGTTAATGGATCTTGAAGTTCAAGTTTGGGAGAAACCCCACTATGTTAGGTGATACTGGGAATGAGAGTTATAATGTTAAATTTTACTTATTTCATTAGAAACATATTTTTGTATGAAAACAATATAAGTACTACTATTTTTTGGAATTAAATTAAGAAATTGTTGTTAAATCAAGTTTATTGAGATTGCATTGTTGTATAGGAGGAAAAAGTTTGAAGTACTTCATTTGTATTTTGAGAAATACAAAATCCTAATAACTCATAAAAGTTTCTTTTCTTTTGGAAGAGTTTCTATTTATCTGTTGTGAATTTTAGTAAAAATATCTTATAAATTATATGTATATTATTTTGGGGTTTGAGTTTTAATAATTATTTAAATGAATAGTAGTTTAGGTTTTCTTAAATTTTTTTTTGTAAATTTTATAAGCAATAAGTATTTTAGGTAATGCTTTGGATAAAACAATTTGGGGCGTTGCAAATACCACCAAAGAAAGTCACCAGAGGATACCACCACCAAAGGAATTAAAAAGGTTAGAGAAACCAAAATCAAATCATGCGCTAGAAATTTCATGAATCTTCCTCCAATAGTGTGCTTTTGGTAGGTGAGCGTGTTTCTAGGTCTACCTCTGAAAACTGTAGAGTGCTTCTGATTTGCATGCCTTTGATGAGTCAGTCTATGCGTTTGCTTCAAAACAACTAGTAAGCCTTGAAAATTCAATGTTTCTTTAAGTAGTTATGTGCCTTTGATGAACAATAATTTGACATGTCCCTTATGAACAATAACTTCAACATTCCTTTGATAAACAGTAACTTCAACATGTCTCTAATGAACAGTAACTTCAGCATGCCTGTAATAAACAACTTTTTTAGCATGCCTCTGAAGTTTGAATCCACTATTTGAGTCTGCATCTAAAGCCTAAAGTTTGTTGACTTTGAAGACTGCAACTGCTTTAAAGTTTCCCTGACTTTATAGATTGCAAAATCTTCAAAAGTGTTGACCTTGTTACGCAACATAGCACACTTGAAATTACGATAACTATGACAAATAAACAAATATGAAGTTTCCCATGCCACTAATTCTAAGTCACGCAACTTTACATCCGCCTCTAACTCTGGTTATTCAAACAACACAACAGCTGACTTCAAAACAATCAAGTCAAGGATTCTGAGGGAGAAAATTCAACAACTCTGATAGAAAGAAAAAAGCTCTAATAGATTGAGAAAAGTATTGAATTGGAGTTAAACTCATCCTTACATATGAAGATCCAAGAACAAGCCTAGATTTATTCCTGCTCAAATCAAATCAAACGTATTAAGGAAGACTCAAGTGAATTAATTTGCAAACGCAATTTGAACAAATACTCAAAACATCTTTCTAGAAGAATTGCTAAATCAAATTCGATAATAAGGAATTGGCTAATGATCATATTATTAAATCTTCTTTATTAGAAGCAAACCAATCAAGTCCCAAACTCATGTAACCTAGCCCAACAGTGGCTTTAGTGTTCTTCAAGCAATTTGGGTTGTCAGATTGTGTTGAGAAGACTTGTCTTGTAGGATCAACGTGTTGTGTGCTTTCAACAATCTAAGGTTGTTAGATTGTGTTGAGAAGATTTGGCTTGTAGAGTCAAGGTGCTTGTGTTCACCAAAAGTATACGATTATCAGGCAGTTTTGACAACACTGACTTGTAGACTCAAGTGTTGTGTAATTCAAGGAGTTGAATTAGTGGATTAAATCATTCTAAGTGAGGGGACTAGACATATGTACCAAATTGGTAGTGAATCATGATAAATTGATTGTGTGACTTTATTGCTGCATTCCTTAGTTTTGTTATTGCTTCTACTATAGTCATCATACTCTAATAAACTTTAATCAAATAATGAAAAAGAATCCAACTTAGACAAACACAATTCAACTCCACTTCTTGTGTTTACACTTTCGTTTCATACATTGAATGGTTATTATATACTGCATCCTTTATTTAACATGAAAAATCTTTTTAAAAACTTCTCTTTCCCGTTTCTGGAACTCATTCAGATTTTATCTCACCCCTTATTTCATATTTTCACATGTAAGAGGAAAGATGCATTAAGTCTAGTAGCCCTCAAACACTTTGTTTTGAGATGATATTTTGTAGATGTAAATCTTAAAATCTATATTTTGGATGATTGTACGTTCAATTTTAACAAGATTACTTGTGATATTTTATTACAATCTTATGAGTCGTAATATTTCATTATGAAAAAGATTTCGCTATGAGTGTCGTAAGTGTTTAAATTATTATAATTGTAATTCCTTATATTATATAAACACTAGTTATTAAAATAACTCTCCTCTAAAGAAAATGTATAAATTTACTAAACAGACAAATTATTTTATACAAAGAAATAATTATTTTTTAAAAAGAAAAAGAACTCCTTTTAAAATAATTTACTCAAAACAAATCAAATTGTTTTCATTAAAAGAATCTATTTAAAAAAAATATAAACCAATCTATTAAAACTATTTTTAAATTAAATATTTGAAATTAATCATTTTTTTTAATTAAAAGTAGTAGTAATATTAATAATAATAGTAATAATAATAGTATATTTTTATAAATTTAATAATAATAATAATAAAAGTAATAATAATTTTTTTTATTTGAAAAAAAATGACTACATAGTTAACATGTAAATATTTATTTTAAAAATGTATCCACAAGTTGTAACCGATCCATTTTTATACTAGTAAATGCTTAATTGTTCAACTAAAACGAAACCATATTTTTTTATAAAAGTTGACTTTATAAAAAAACTGTTGACTTGTTGAGCGTCTTAATTTGTCGTATCAAGTCATAGCCATACTACTATATTGTCGATCTAATATTTGCAATCATGTATCAAATTCCTCAAACATTCCATTCATCACGTCAAATATAAGTCACACCAAGCAAGCATATAAACTATCAATAAATATTCTTAAATATATTAACTAAAACACGTAGAAGTCTAATGACCTTTGACATACACTTCATCTACCAATGAATACATCAACAAGTAAGCAACTCTCGCAAGTAGAATTATTTACTTACAGAAAAATAAAATAAACACATAGCTTATGCTTCATCTTTAAAACTAATTAGGAAATTCCCCATACATACTATTACTATTACTCTGATGATAAACACATGGTGATTTACTCAATCACCTTTATTTTTATAGTGATAATGATTTAATACAAATTATTTATATATGGAAAAGTACAAAAAGAAAGGGAATGTAACTGATGTAACTAATCTAACTAAATTAGTTACTCTTAATAAATTGAGAAGACTAAGTCATAACAAATAATCTTGACTAAGTGTACTAATGTAACTATATCTAATAGTTTCCCTCAAGTTGGAGCGCATAAGTTCATTAAGCCCAGCTTTGAGCAGAAATTCAGAAACAATTTGGGATTTAAACCTTTAATGAAGACATTTGCCAACTATTGGGCATAATTGACAGGCAGAAGATGAAACAATTTTTGCCTGAATTTCTTGTAAACAAGGTAGCAATCAAGTTCTATATGCTTGGTGCGTTCATGAAATGAAGAATTAGATGCAATGTGTTTGGCATACTGATTGTCGCAATATAAAAGAACTGGTACAATAAAATCTTTTTGGAGGTCTTCAAGGAGATAAGTGAGCCACTGTATTTTACATACATCAGAGGCCATGGCCCGGTGCTTTACTTCCTAAGAACTACTGGAAAATGTGGCTTGCTTCTTGGACTTCCAAGATATTAAAGAATCACCAAGAATGACACAATGTCCTATGATAGGTTTACGACTTTCTAGGCATGTGGTCCAGTCACGAAGAGGTAGACAAGAAAATAACATTCACACGTGATGATTTGTGATATCTAAGTACATGTATGGCAACTTCAAAGTGAGTGTCAATAAAGGAACTCACATTTTGGCTGAATTGTTGAACTGAAAAACAAATATATGGTTATATATTTGTATGATATATGAGTTGTCCCACTAGTTGTCGGTACATAGAAGGGTCTTAAAAGATGGTTCCAATATTGGAAGTAAGTCTAGTACCCTTCAAAATAGGAGTGGATGCTGGTTTAGAGGCAAACCTGCCCACATTGTGGAGCAACCTAGAACATATTTGCATTGAAAAAAGTGGATTCCTAGTTTTGATCTTGATGCTTCCAAACCAAGGAAGTACTACAAGTCCCCTAGGTCTTTTATCTTGAATTTGGAATTGATGAATGGTTTAATATTTTTGCATTTATCAATGTTGTTAGCTATAATAATAACATCATCAACATAAATAAGGAGAGCAGTAAAAGATTGATGAACTCTTTTAATGAATAAAGATTTGTTTGATGAAGATTGAATATATCTTTTAGAAAGTAAGGCAGTGGACAATTTAGCAAACCATTGTCTACAAAATTATTTAAGCCCACAAAGTGATTTTAAAAGTTTACATACATGGTTTGGATCAATAGTCGACATACCCAAAGGTAGTTTCATATAACCACCTCATCCAATTCCCCGTGTAAAAAAACATTATGCACATCTAATTGATGAAAAAAAAATCAATTATTAGAATATGCTAAGGAATGTAGTCTTAGCCTTACAATGGTTAGTTTGACAATTAGAGAATAAGTGTCAAAGTAGTTTATACCTTCAATTTGATTAATAACCTTGACAATTACTCTAGCCTTATACCTTTCACTGCTTCCATCATAATTGTATTTGACTTTATATACCCATTTGCAACCAATGAGCTTTACGCCTTGGGGTAATTCAATTATCACCCCAAATGTTGTTCTAATAAGGGAAACTCAATGGACCTTGAGAAGATTGTTGACTGCTTGTACATTAAGATAACCTCAGTTGTAAGTTGCAAGGAGCGCTATTACAGTTCGGTTAAGATAACCTAAGCCACTATCATGGTTGTTGGTTATTTATTGACAAATTGAGGGACTGATCATCCTTAATCTCTTGTCGATAGTAGACAAAACCATGTTGAATGGAACGAACGAGCCTTACCGACTATGAATGGGTGCAGTGTTATTAAGCACCCTTTGAAAAGGGGTAGGCAACACTTTTTTCGAGAAGGCCGGGTGAAACAAGCTGTGACTAGTATGTTGAATTTGAGTACAAACCTAGTGTTGATTGCTACTCGTACTTTAAGTTTCGAGGACGAAACTAATTTTAGGGGGGTAGTAATGTAAGACCCATAGTTTTTAAATCCTAAATTATACAATTTTAGGGTATTTTGTGTGGAATTTCTTAGGCTGTTAGTCCAGTTTTTGGTATGAAGTTAGTTAAATGCCAAAAATATATTTTTGGAAATTGGATTAAAATTATTTATCGGAAAATAATTTATTTACGTCACGAAGAATTTAATATCAGACAATTTTGTTAAAAATATCTCAGGTTGCTGAAAATTCTGTCAATTGAGTTGCAACGAGAGTAAATATTTTTATCAAAATAGTTTGAGATGAGAGTGAAGTGATAGATGTGAGAGTTGTTAGATATTTATTGGGTTAGTTTTAATTATAATATATATATATATATATATATGTATATATGAATATATATTGTAAGTAATATATATGTATATAGTAAGTATTATATATATATATATATATATATATATATATATATATAAATAGTATGTAATATATATATGTATATATGGAAAGCTAGAAAAGGAAAAAGGCAGAGAACAACGTAAATAGATGAAACTTTCCATCGCAAACCAGCCCTTCTTCCTTCTTTCTCTTCAATTTCTTTTTCGTTATTTGGCTTCAAGAATAGAAACCCAAGGGTTAGTGGGTGATAGGACAAGGATTTCTCAACTTCATACTTCCTCGTTGTTTTGAAAACGAAGTAAGACGGTGTTAGGGATTTCAAAACCTTCAAACACAAACCTCCCCATTTCATCTAGATCTAAGCTTCGTTTCGCGAAGAGATAGAAGGGAAAGTTGCTCACCGCTATGCTACGGTGCTAGGGGACCAACTTTGGAAGTGACGTTGCGAGCGGAGATTTTACCAGATTTATCGCGGTACCATAATCGCACGTTAAAGCTAACGTGAAGGTAAGGGCTCCTTCCAAACTTTTAGTTTGCATTTAGGGACTTACTTGTGGTTGTGTGGAAAAGGATTATGTTAGGGTTGAAGTATTAAATTGGGGAAAATGAATTTAATGATTTATGGGTGAAATTCTAATGTGGGGTTTTGGTGATATTGAAGAATATTTCGTGGAAAATGAATTTAACCCATTTATGTGTGATTTTGAGTAAATGAAATTTGTTGTGTTTGAGTGGTATGTTGCGATGATTTGTGTTCGTCGTATTTGACGTGTTCTTAATTAATACCGATGAAATTTCATATGTGTATGTTGGATTTTGTGGTGAAATGAATTGATGTGTTTTGGTGTGAGTTGTGGATTGGATTTGATAATATGTTTGAGTTTGTTTTGTGTGGAATTTGAAAAACATTAAGTTAAATGAGTATTAAGAATGGGGAATCTCTTAATGTCTTGTTTACTTAATGTTTGTTTTGGAAAATCGTTTTAGTTAAATGAGTATTAAGAAAGGGGAATCTCTTAATGTCTTGTTTACTTAATGTTTGTTTTGAAAATCGTTTGAGTTAAAAGAATATTAAGAATGGGGAATCTCTTAATATTTGTGTTTGCTTAATGTGTGTTTGTTTGTGAAAATCGTTTAAGTTAAATGAGGATTAAGAATGGGGAATCTCTTAATGTCTTGTTTACGTAATGTGTGTTTGTTTGTGAAAATCATTTAAGTTAACTGAGTATTAAGAATGGGGAATCTCTTAATGTCTTGTTTACTTAATATCTGTTTTGAAAATCATTTAAGTTAAATGAGTATTAAGAATGGGGAATCTCTTAATGTTTTGTTTACATAATGTTTGTTTTGGTAAATCGTGCTGACCCATGATAGGTGGTACGTTTATGATTTATATTTTTGGTAAATTGTGTTTGTCCGTGAGAGACTACAGAGGTGTTTGTTCGTGAGAGACTACACCCTGGTAAATTGTGTTTGTCCGTGAGAGACTGCACAGGTGTTTGTCCGTGAGAGACTACACCCTGGTAAATTGTGTTTCTCCGTGAGAGACTGCACAGGTGTTTATCCATGAGAGACTACACCCTGGTAAATTGTGTTTGTCCGTGAGAGACTGCACAGGTGTTTGTTTGTTCATTTTGTCTATGTGGGGATTGTCGCGTCAAGATGATTCCATGTGATTTGTTGGTTCATCTTGTCCGTGTGGGTATTGTGTAATAAGTGCTAAGTGTTATGTTTGGAATTATGTGAAAGCATGTTTGATTGCAAAACTATTTCGAAGCTCACGATGTTGTAGTGATTGTGTTATAAGTGTTAAGTGTTATGTTTTGGAATTGTGTGAAAGCATGTTTGATTGCAAAACTATTTCGAAGCTCACGATGTTGTAGTGATTGTGTTATAAGTGTTAAGTGTTATGTTTTAGAATTGTGTGACAGCATGTTTGATTGCAAAACTATTTCGAAACTCATGATGTTGTAGTGATTGTGTTATAAGTGTTAAGTGTTATGTTTTGGAATTGTGTGATAGCATGCTGATTGCAAAACTATTTCGAAGTTCATGATGTTGTAGTGATTGTGTTGAAATTGCTAAGTGTTAAGATTTGGAGTTGTGTATGAATGTGATTGAGTTAGTTTATGTATTTTGGGAAGAACATGCAGGGAAATCGATTTCCCAAACGATTTTATGAGTTACAGGGACTTCGCAAATTTGACAAAATCGATTTACCCAATCGATTTTGTAATATGTTTTTCAAAACCATTTAAGAAATCGATTTAGCAAATCGATTGGATCCATTACAGGAGCTCAGTAAAATTGACAAAATCGATTTGGTAAATCGATTGGCTTCAATACAGGGGCTCAGTTTTTTATTCAATCGATTTCCCCAATCGATTGATTTAAGCCCAGATTTCAGTTTTCACTAAAAACTTTCAGGAAATCGATTTGCCCAATCGATTGGCTTAGTGGAAATTCTTATTTTGAGTTAGATAATTGATTGCTCAATTGATTTATCAATGTTTTGGTCAGTTATGTATTACTTGATGGATTGAGAACTTTATTTTGATTTCATTTACATTTGGCAAGCATTATATGAACTTTTAGTATATGGGAAATCCTTTTAGGGTGCATGCTAAGTTGAAAGGTTATTTGTGCGTTTAAAAATTTAAATATTATGTGTTAACTGTTAATTTCGGTTGGTGACCCTTTACAACTATTGTGGAAATCTGGGCTTTGCCCTCAGATGAGAGCCAGGACAATCTTACCAGTTCGTACCCTACGAATGGGAATGCTTGACTGGAGCTATGTTAGGAGGATCATACGGGGCGCGTGGAGATCACTCAGGGTGTATAGTTTTTGTGGTAGAATGATCAGATTAGGTTGACATAGAGGGAACATATGTCTTTATTTTGGATTGTGGTTATTTTAAATTGGAAAATTGTATCTTTGCTAATATTGTCAGCATGACATCTTATGCTAATGAATTCCATGTATCACCTTTGATGTGTAAATACTTTTGATTTATATTTCGAGAAACTTTTCCGTTGCTTGTAAATTATAATGATTTAAGTAATTATCCAAAGGCATTTCCTTATTTGTTTATCAATTTTATTTTAATTTCTTTTGAAAAAAAAATACACCCTCGCTAAGAAAATCGGGGTGTTACACCCCACTTCAAAAAGATCCCTAAAAAGTGAAAATTGTGTTTTTAATGAATGTCGTCGCGTCCATGCGCAGAAAACGCGCTTTAGGCGCACGTTGGCAGCGCTGAAAGACAATAAATATGCCTTAAGCGCGGCTGTTGCGTTTCAGGCGCACAACATCAGTTGTCTGACCTATACTGGATTTTGCTCCTCTCTGAAGTCTGAATTTGGTTCTGGTGTCTTCATGACAGTTGTAGCTATAGATCCTAGATTTCGATTGCACTTGGTTTTACTCCAATTGGATATCTACAACTCCAGATATGAATGAAATAAGCCACAATGGTCATGTTGATTTCTCACCAAAATTCAACACTGGACTAAAACAAAGTAACAACACAAAACTCCGAAAAATCACTACTTAATTTAGGAAATAAGAACAAAAACATTTCATTAAATCAAAGAAATAAAATTAACAAAATATATCAAATAATCCTTAAATTAACTACTAAATAAAAGATAAATAAGATTAAAAACAATAAAAATATGCATATGATGAAGAGTCATCAGATGTATTCATTGTGTTTATACATAGCCACAACGGTGCTTAGTGAACAAGAACAACAAGTGGAAGAAGAAAATATAGGGGTGGGGCATAGAAATTTCAACTCATCCTATAGAATGTGTATGATCCTTGTTTGATGGAATTCAAATCTATGATTTTAAATCGGAAACCCTAAAACGGTTGCCCTTGGTGAGTCGTTCTTGAAGGTCTTTCCACAATTTAGTGGCGTTGTCAAAACAAATTGCTTTATGTGTGATGTGAGGAACTAGTGTTCATGTAATCCATGAAAGAACCATATTATTGCAGCGATCCCACAATTTAAAATCTGGATTGGTTGAAGAAGGGAATCATTAAAGAAGGAAAGTTTGTTCTTGGATGATAATGCTCGTTTCATGCATTTGCTCCAATTATTATCGTTCAATAGTGGTGCAACGAGAACGGAACCGGGGTTTTCGTCAGGTAGAAGGTAATATGCGCTTCGAGAGTTAAGTGTCGGGTCTTAAGGAGGAAAATCATGTTTGTTTGGTGAATTTGTGGGTCTTGGTTCTTCCGCCATGGAAGATGATTGTGAAGAATGGAGAATATAGAAGAATGATTGAAAGGGACTTATGGAATTTTTTCAATTGATATCATATTACTGTTATGTTAAACACATGGTGTATTACTGAATTACTTTTATTCTTATTGCACTACGCCAAAAATTGCCTTTTACAGCGCTTTTTTTTATGCCTTTTACAGCGCTTTTTCAAAAAAAAAAAGCGTTGTGGAATCGAACGCTGTAAAAGATACAACAACGCTTTTAAAAAAGCGTTATAAATCATGTAAATATAACGTGCGCTTGTTATGAACCTTTTACAGCGCTTTTCGTAAAAAGCGCTGTAAAAGGCGTATCATATATCAAATATTTGGTGTACCTTTTACAGCGCTTGTTACATAAAGCGCTGTAAAAGGCATACCCATATTTCATATATTTGGTGTACCTTTACAGCGCTTGTTATAAAAAGCGCTGTAAAAGGCATACCCATATTTCATATTTTTTGGTGTACCTTTTATAGCGTTTTTTGTAGAAAGTGTTGTAAAAGGCATACCCATAATTCATATTTTGGTGTACCTTTTACAGCTCTTTTTATAAAAAGCACTGTAAAATGTGTTTTTTTTTTAAAGCACTGTATATATTTGAAAAGCTCTTTTTAGCTTTTTATGGCATTTTTTTTTATAAATCGTTGTCTTTTATCTTTTTATCCAAAATTAGTTTGAACCAGTTCACACAACACAACACAACTAGAATCAGTAATTTACAACATGATACATATATATTACCCTGTAACAGTAATTTACAATAAGCAGTTCACACAATATGATACATATATATTACCTTGTAACACAGTAAATTACAACATAAGTAACTAAATATACATTGAACCTAATTTACAGCATATTCATATGCATGTTTATATATTGTCCTATGATCATATACATATAATAACTATGCACCATATAATATTTAGATCCCTTGCCCAGCAGCATGCTATTTCCCAGAAAATCAAATAATTTTAATTTCAAGCACATACTCACACCATTCCTCCTTTAATTCTATCAGATCTTGCTCAGAATATGATGGACTGGAATTTTCAAAGTACTGCAATATAAAAACTGAACATATTATATTAAGTTAGTATCAAATATATAGATAATTTATATATGAAAATCATATAATCAAAATACCGTACCGTTTCTGGTATAATAGTTTTATTCTTGTCAACAATCTCCTTCATGAATCTTAATGCGTAGTACCCACAATCGATGTTGTTTGTTTCACGAGGGCACTTTATTGGGATCCATGTAATATTATTAGACTTTTGCTTCGACACTGTCACACCTCTTTGAGCTCGAAAAACTTTTAATGCACTATCGAATGAATAAATGTGATTATTTTAGCATGAACAAACACTTATTTATATATATGTGTAACAAAAATAAATGACTATTACTTTTGTGTCGAACATAGTCTTTATTTCGGAGTGTTTGTTGTAATCGCCATGCACGGGATCCAAATAGTATATAACTTCAGAGACCGCATTGATTGCAAATAGCACCAATGTGCCCTACAACAACAAAAAATTGGTTAAGCAATTTTGTTTATACACAACTAATAAATTAAATTCTCATCAATTAAAAAAGATAAAATTACATACTCTGAATTATATGGTGTGAAGAACAATTTATCCTTTTCTTTATTTTCTAAAAATATATCTATAATATATTTCTTTACATTTTCTGGATCGCGTTTCCACATGGACATCCTATGCGGAGACAAGAATGAGTATTTATTTGACAATTTCCTCGTGCACACGACCTTCTCATACAAAAACCTTCAATGAAAATTTTAAACTAGATAAATTACCAATACATTTAATTAATTACCAATAAATGCAATTAAAAATATTTTTTACCATATGTACAAGCTCATTACAGTAGCACTGAGCTCCTTATGTTCGAGAAGTTCGTATACATGCTCCTTGCCGAGAAATTCCTCATAATCATCTCCGAATATATCTTTATTCATGTGTACCATGCGCAAATCGTCGATGCTGCCCATGTTCTTTTTTACTTGGATGTCAAGACACGCCCCGTATTTACCAAGGCGTGGCTGACTTATTTTAGGAGCAGCAGCAGCAACGACTGATTTCCCCCGATCAAGTTTTTTTTCTTGCTGCAAGTTTGGCATCTTTATTGCCCTCCGGCCTTTGTAATTTGGCAGCTCTATTAACCTCTAATTTTTGAGGTTTGCTGCCTTTTTTTGGATGTGCTGGTGGTTTATTTATTTGGACCTACAAAAATGAGGTTAAATGTTAGTTTATTGAATCTGAAAAAATTGACAAAGCTTATGCAATAAATGTGACAAACTTTTCGGGAGACGTAACTGATTCGTTTCTGGGAGGGCTTTTAACGAGGGCAACAAGGTTTGTGGGCCATGCCACGTAACTACCAATAGCTTTGCCCAATGTCTGCATATCTCCGTCGTTGTCCGGTATTGGCAACGGTGCAGTTGGTTCGAAAGCAACAGTAGGCGATACTTTGACATGGCCCGCAGGGATCGGAGTATTGTGCAATACTTCTCCCAAAGTATTGTACAATTTTCCTTTTCCCCCCTTCCGATGAGTGGGCGAGGACAAGTATTGGAAACATGAAGTGACACCCTAAATCAATAGTTAAAACATAAGTACAGTTAATATATAATATTGTAAGTAATTACATAAGCAAGTACAGTTAAAACTTAAGTACAGTTAAAACATAAGTACAGTTAACATAAGTAATTACATAAGCAAGTAAGTAATTAATTACCTCGGGAATAATTTTCAAACCGACGTTGCAACTCCCGGTTTCACTCTCCATTTGTATTTCATGTTGGAGCTGATCCGGAAGTTGCTTGTCTTTATTCGTATTCACTAAGAGTGCCACTTGCTCTGTTAGGATTCTGAGCTTCTCTAATACTTCCTCGTTGGAAGGTTTTTGACACTTCTCTTGAGGTAAAAAGCTTTTGGGAGTTACGCCAAATCCCTTCCCCCTAACTCGACTGGAATATTCAGGAACATTAAAAACTTTGTCCAGAATGTCCCTGCAACTAGCCTTGTTGCCCTCTTCATTTTCAGAACTTTGTTCGATGGTCTCCTAAAATACATGTAACATTAAAATAGTTAAGTTCATTAGCATTTTTAAAATACAATATTAAAAAGTATTCAAGTGATAAATACAATATTGAAAAATATTAAAGTCATAATATACTTACACAAAGTTTTATTACTTTTTGAACATTTTCATTATCAACCACTCCATCCTTATTTACACGAGCTTCCTTCCACAAGATATGACGACCCAACGGTTGATCGGATTGGGTCTTTTGTCGCTATTCATTAAGATCATAAACAAAATATTAGTTAGAAACTATAGTTTATAATACAAATTCCCTCATTATATCAAATTGATGTTTAATTACTTACAAGTCTTTGGTCTAGACGTGCATATCCCATACGTGATTTTTTGTATGGGTGTGTCGGATTGCTTGCCCTCTCGCGATTTGCCTTACTAATATTCTATATAAAAAAATAGCAATTATGTAAAAATTTAAAATACTCTACGAATATGAATAATAAAACACACAAATGCTAATAAATTAATCACTTACGACAAGCGTGGGGTCAGAACGTTTGGAAACAAATGCTTTCCATTCATCATTTGATATATAATGTTGATATATTTTTGGAGGTTCAGCAGTTGTGTTTCCTTCTCTATCTTTTAGATAGAAATTTGAGAGATGCGATCTAAATCCCCGATGGATAGCAACTCTCAAAACGTAACTCTTTCGTCCCTCATCAAGGACAAAAGTCGTCTGCAATGAAAAAAATTATAAGTAAAGTATTTCAATGAAAAAAATTATAAATGACAAAAGATTGGATCAAAAAATCTACTTGAATGTCATTCCATATTATATCTTTGGCATCCTTCAACGCCTTATCTCTCCAATCATCAATCGTAATTGGAATATTTTGTCGAACAATAGCCCCAATGTAACTTACAAACATTGAGCTGTTGGGGTCAATTGGCTGACCACTCTCATTCCAGCCAACCTAATAAACTCATATAGTAAGTACATGCTATTAAAAAAAGCTAAAAAAATACACAGCAAACAGAGTATAGTATAGTATAGTATAACCTCAAACTTGCTGCCATTGCTCCTTGCTTTAATCACATTTTGCATTATAGTTGCACCACGTTTGACTTCATTTTCATAAGCTTTACTGGTGCCAACTTCTTCATTTTGACATTCTAAATCTCTGTTTGTATCCATTTAACTACAACAAGTTCAACATGCAGTTTAGTGTAACATCAACAAGCTCAACATGCATCATGCATTATTCTAAACAAGCCAAACATGTATCAGTATATATATTTTAAACAAGCTCAACATGCATTTTAATGATAACAAAAGATTAATAACATCAATACCTGAATAATGGTTGGAAGTAAGATGAAATGCGAAGAAAAGAGCGAACGCAGAAAGTTCACAGAAATAAGGTTCACAAAAAAACGGTTTGAAGAAATACGTAATGAGAGTTACGTATTTCAATGAAAATATAAGGTTCGAAATGATCTTGGGTGGAAATAAGGTTCGAAATGAAGGAGATGATCGTGGAAATACAGTTTGTAATGGACGGGATTATAGGGTTTGCAAAAGAAGAGAAGAACGATGAAGGAGATGATAATGTAGTTTACGTAACGAAGAGGAAACTGAATAGGTTACTGTTATATATATTACCCTTTTACAGCACTTTTTTATAACCTTTTTACAGCGCTTTTTTCAATGAGCGCTCTAAAAGGCCTAAGCCTTTTACAGCGCTTGTTATAAAAGCCCTCTAAAAGACGTTCTTATTTAATTTTTTAAAAGGCTCTTTTACAGCGCTTTTCCAAATAAGCGTTGTAAAAGACCTCATTGATTTAGATTGTTATATAATGTTTTTTTAAAGCCTTTTACAGCGCTTTTCCAAATAAGCGATGTAAACGGTCTCTTTAATTTATTTTTAAAAGAGTCTTTTACAGCGCTTATTTGAACAAGCGTTGTAATAGACCTCTTTGTTTTGTGTTATATGAATGTTTTTTTACAGTCTTTTACAGCGCTTTGTTAAAAGAGCGTTGTAAAAGGTCTTATTGTTTTTTATGTTATTTTTGTGTTTTGTTATGTTATTTTTTAAACTCTTCCTCTTCACCAAACTCCTTTTATGCATCTTATTCACAAACATCAAAGCTTACTCCTCAACACCCTTTTTATCTCTTTACATTCCCTTTCATTCTGAAATCGAAACTTGTTCTTCAAGTTCAACACCCTTTTTATCTCTTTACATTCCTTCTTAAATCGAAACTTGGTCTTCAGGATCATTGCCATGTTGCGAAAAATGGATTTGAGTCTGATGTTTTTGTTAACAATGTGTTTTGTTAAAGAGCATGTTAACAATGTGTTTTTGCCAAAAATGCGTACAAGGTGTTTGAAGAAAATCCTGTTAGATAAGGTCCTGTTAGTTGTCTGATGAATGTTATTTTTAAAGCCTTTTACAGCGCTTGTTAAACAAGCGCTGTAAAAGGCGTCCTTATTTAATTTTTTAAAAGGCTCTTTTACAGCGTTTTTCCAAATAAGCGCTGTAAAAGGTCTCTTCATCAGACACCAAATATAACCTTTTTTTTTACTTTATTAGGTACATTTATTTTATTCTTTAAAATATATTATAAATATTAACACATTAACATATTAACACATGAACACATTAACTACTCTACTAGCTTTTCTTTATAAAGGTGAAAAAAACAAGTGCTTATAAAATGTATCTTTATTTTATTTTTAAAAGTGCCTTTTACAGCGCTTCTCCAAATATAAATGCATTTACAAAACTAATAAACATATCAACAAGTTCAAAAAGAAACCAATATCAACTAATAATTTCAAAACAGAACAGATCATGTGGTATGAGTTTTTGACAATTTCAAAACATAACAGATCATGTGGTATATATATATATATATATATAACAATTTTTAGTTTTCAATTATTAAAAAACTAAAGATTTTTTGACAAAAACAAATTAAAAAATACCTGAGACAACGTAGATGGCCGCACAGTACGTAGAGGATATTAGGGATCAATTATTTGAAAGATATAGAGGATATGAGGGTTTCCAACGTATATAATTATTTGAAAGATGTATTTTACAGCGCTTGTGGAAAAAGTGCTGTAATAGGTAGTTAAATTCAAGGAAAGCGCATGTATTTTACAGCGCTTGTGAAAAAAGCGCTGTAATAGGTAGTTAAATTGATTAAAGGCGCATGTATTTTACAGCGCTTGTGAAAAAAGCGCTGTAATAAGTAGTTCAATTATTTGAAAGCGCATGTATTTTACAGCGCTTGTGAAAAAAGCGCTGTAAAATAATACGCGAAAGCGCTTCATTTTACAACGCTTTTTTGACAAGCGCTGTAAAAGCCTTATAAAGTTATGCGCAAACGTTATATGACCTACAACAGCGCTTCTTTTACAGCGCTTGTCATCAAAAGCGCTGTAAAAGGCTCTGTTATTTTTAAAATATATTTACAACAGCGCTTGTGTTTAACAAGCGCTGTAAAAGGGGCGCTGTTAAATGTCATTTTTGGTGTAGTATTGATTGATAATAAATTACCTTTATTCTTATTGATTGATATCTAATTAGTTACTCTTAACAGATTGAAAAGGCTAAGTCATAATAAATACCCTTCACTAAATCTACTAATGTAACTATGTCTTATACATACCACAAAGATTTTCTAAATCTCTACAAATAACTTCCTTGAGCTCTAATATCACCTAATAGCTCATCAAAATAAGTATATCTTATTTTGCCATTACTAAAAATTAATTTAATCTTGATTATTTATAAATATTTAATTTTCCTCAAATTCTGAGAGTCAGTTACCTTGTTATTTTCATTTTTACTTTCTTTCATATTTATTATTAATATTATCATTTTATTTCTTATGAAACATAGTCCAATAATCCAAAGTACTAGCAGGTTTGTTTTGGGATGGTCTAAAAGGTCTCGTCCATAAATTTATCTTTTCTTAAAGGTAATTATTTAACTTCTGAAAAAAATCAAAGTATATTGGGCTTTATTAATTCACTGTGTTGAGGTTATATTTTCTACATAATAAGTAAATGCTGAAAGTCTCAAAAAATATCTGAATTGTTTATCAGTGTTTTTTTGTCATTAGCCGATGTTGGATAACACGTTGAGTCGATATTAGAGTTTTTAATTTAATTAAGTTTTATTTGCATGTTGTTTAAAAGTTGTTAACATTTTAGTATTTGAAGTTATTTCGAACATTTATAAAAAATTCATATTTATTGTATGCACTTACATAATAGAAAAATTAACAAATTTAATTTCAACTGCATTATTTATTAAATTCATAATTAAATTTAAGTGATATATTCTACTTTATTTGAATGATTTGAAAGGTCCCTGTTTTAAAATCGACAGTGGCTAGGGGAAAATTATTTGAATAACTTTTTGGTAGACTACTTAGAAGGGTCAAGTGATGTTAGACGAAAGTTTAAGTTTTTAAGTTTTAAAAACAACTGAAAATTAAAAGTATATGGAATTTCAAAGTTTAGGATTAGTTTGAGTTTTATTAACCAAATAGAAATGAACTTGTTAATAAATCTCTAAGTTGTTTAATTGGTACAGACCCAAGATTAATACTCATAAAAATGATTTAGGATTCAAAATAAATTAAACCAATACTTTTGACAAGAAAAATAAATAAACTGAAGAAAATAAGAGAAGGAAGAAAGAAAATGAAAAGAAGAAAAAAAAAAAA
>JBBPBT010000374.1:362125-385696 GCA_037974875.1 Cicer bijugum
AAAAAAAAAAAAAAAAAGGAGTCTACGAATAACCTGACGAGAGAGAAAAAGGGAAAAGAATAAGTGGATGGAGAAAAAGGATAAGGATCTGGAAATGGAGGAAAATATAAACATGTAAAAATAATAAACGATCAACAAGGAAAGAAGAGTCATCTATGTAAATTAAAAGGTCACCATAAAATATCTTTTTCTTTTCATTCTTTTTCCACAATAGAATAAGAACAACTTGAACAAAAGGTTAAGATAAAAAAAGTTTAATAAAGTATCTCTTTATTTTTTAATGTTTAAATTTGGGTTTTATCTAAAATAAAAATTTAACTTTCACAAAATATTATTTAATTTATCTAATTTTCTTCTTATTCATGTTTAATAAGTGTTAAAAATAGTGTACTTTAATAGCCACATTTACATAATGATTGATGTGAATGATTCATAGTATCTTCATGCATTTCAGCGTTAGCAGTTATCGTGACGAACCACAATGTTAGTTGTTACCGTGATGGGACACTGGATGGTTTCATGAGACTGTGTTGTGAGAGACGATACATTATATGATTTACGCCCCTCGAGTAGAATGTGGAAATTCTGAAATCATATGCACTAGCATATAAGCATTGCATTATGGTAGTTTGTCACACAAGTCATGTTTGCTATATGATAATATCTATATGCATGTTTGTGTATCACTTGAGGCCACGATATGTTATGCTTTCGTACTTTGTATTTTTGTATAAATATTGTTTTTACATAGTTGATCGGGCCTACGTCGTAGTTTCTTAGATTTTTTAGTTATGCGAGAATTGCAACGACGTCGAAGGCGTGGCATAGCGATGATTTGGAATGGCGATAAAAAACAATGAGGCTTGATGCCACCCGTG
The DNA here is from genome assembly GCA_037974875.1 of Cicer bijugum. Lineage (NCBI taxonomy): Eukaryota > Viridiplantae > Streptophyta > Magnoliopsida > Fabales > Fabaceae > Cicer > Cicer bijugum. The sequence goes on from JBBPBT010000374.1 coordinate 363,004, forward strand.
GATCCTCAATACCTAGTCATCTTGTACACATAATTCGACAAAACTTTTTATTTAAGTTGTTTGAGGTTTGATTTATTTGTGAGAAATATTTATCTAAGAAAAAAAATTAAATTTGATTATTTTTGTTGTAATAATAACTATTGATAAATACTTTACGAGTTGTAACTTCCGATTAGATTTATCTATGAACTGAGTTGCATCGGGTAGACATTTTGTAGAGAAAGTTAGTAATTTTACATAACGTGAATTTTAACGTTTACTAGATATAGATATTTCAGAGGAGAAGTAGTAAGAATTGAGCTGACAAACTTGCCTCATCTCACTAGAATTTGATGTGTGGTTCACATCACATTGCCTTGCTAATAAATAGAGTTTAAGTCATAAAATTTTACTCCCTCCTCCCTTTTATTCAAAATTTTTTTCCTTCTCTTTTCTTCCATTTTTGAGCTTCAAGGAAGCTTCCAATCAACAATCCTACAACTACAAAGTTGTTTCACTACTTGAGAGGATTGTCAAGAGCTAAGGAATAAAAAAAAAATACAACTACAAACTTCATGACTTTGAGTAAAGTTCATAAAAAAAATAAAGTTTTAATCTTAAGTTTTGATTTTTATAGTAAAGATGTCAACTTAATGCTAAAATTGGAGGTTGAAGAAGTATTTAGGTGTTTTGAAAAACAACGATTGACAATAATTTTGAATTTTGATATGTGGTTTATTATGAATGAAGATTTTAGTTGGAGACTTAAAACTGAATTGTTAACATAGGAAATATTGTGTTGATGAGAAAATATAGTTTTTGAGTGAAAGTTTATATACAACATATAGTTAATAAAGATTAATGTTTGAAAAATGTTAAATTGGAGGAATCATTATTTTGAATAGTTAGAACATTGAAACTCTTATTATTTGAGTTTTTTTATAAGATTTCTTGGTACAACCCTTCTACTAGTTTTATAAATATTAAAGTGTTGAAATTTATTAAGTTGATTGATGATTTAATCGAAATTTCAAACTGTGTGAGTACGTTTGTCTTCGATTGATTTTGTTAAGAAAATAGTTTGTCTTAAGTTGTTAAATACAAGACTTTCAGTTGAACTTCAATAAGTTTGAAAAAAAAATCAAGATTTTCAAAGTGTGGCATATGTATTTTGAAATTCGTTTTCGTCAAAGTACTTAAACCAAACTCTTTTTGAAGTTAGGGAGTCTAAAAGAAAAGTCAACCCCTAAATGATTTAGATAGTGGCTTAACCTACAGTTCATTTGGGGTTGGTTTAAAAACTTGTTTTCATTAAGTTAAATGATTGGTTTAAGGTTTAGGTTACATTGATGCAGTTTAAGTTGCTTGTGTAATAAAGCACTATCGAGGTAGGGACACTTTCTAACAATATTATATATGCTTGAATGTAGAGTATATTGGTATACATATTCTTTGTGCTAGTGATGAATAAATGTGCACACGATTGTTTATGCATTTGTTGTGATTTTGTATTCATATATGATAACATATGTTTTATGAATTTTATTGATGAGAATATCTCTTGAGTATGCTTTGTGAAAAAATATTAAAATATTTAGTGTTTAATGAGTATTAAAAGGAGAGTCTTTTAATAGCCGCATTTACATAAGGATTGATGTGAAGGATTTAGAGTATGCTCATGCATTTCATAGTTAGCGGTGACCATGATGAACCTCAAGGTGGTTCCATGAGTTGATTGGTCTACCTTATTCTTATAGGGATCTTTGATATGTGTAGGGCTATGATAGACTGAACTCTGGTAAATCATGCTGATATGTGAAAGGTTGCACATCGGTAATTAATATTGGTTTGTGAGAGACAGTACATTTATTATTTACACCCCTTGAGAATGGTGTGGAAATTCCATAATCATGTGCTTTAGGGTGCTTTATAACATGAGTCATGTTTTTTATATGATGATATTTATATGCAAACTTGTTTATGAATGTTGAGACAAAATCTCTCTCAAATATTTTTATGATAACAAAGTTGTTTTATAGATCTGATTATTTGTGTCATCATACCGGTGCTCTTAAGTGTATCAATATTAGAAAACATGTGATTTACATTATTGAACAATGAAGTTTTTACACATATGAATTAGTCCTCTTGAGAGTGGACATTGCTACTTTTAGCCTAAACATGCATAACATTCTTAATAACAAAAAGACAGCTAGCTAAGAAAAAATATTGTTAAAAAGACTTGTACAAATGTCAAGAGGATAAACATCATAGAAGAGATGATGAACTTATGTTCTCTATTAATCCTCGGACATGGAAAAATGAGTAAAAGTACTTTAACTTGAAAGGAAAACCACTACAATTGTTGGGAAAAGGAAAAGCCAAAAAGCACAAGTCACATCATAATTAATGAAAGTTTCATCCTCCTACAACTCATATTCGAGGATAGACTACAACACTCATCCTCTCAACATTCTTATAACAAGGATAACTAAAGAAAATATTTGCAATTCTAAACAAAGACCATGGACAATCATCGATGTCCCCAATGGATATGTTGTACTTCTCCTCCTAGTTGAAGCATCGGGGTTTCTATAAATTCATATTATCCCATCCTCAAAATAATAAGAAACATCACACAATCAAAAGATCAATGTTGTGAAAAAGAATCTCATCATCAACATAATTTCTACTAATCTTAATTATATATTTGGATCATCCTCTTAGAAATTATATCATAGTGCAAGTATCCATTCTTATCAAATCTCTCAAATACTTGTATATGTTCAAGTTAAGATTAACTTATTGATAGTTGTGTAAGATATGTAAGACAAGAAGATAAATTGTTTATGTAAGCCTGGTGAGGCTTACAAAATACAAAGTGAAAAGAATCCCTTCAAAGGATAAAACTTTTGAGCCATAGTGAAAACTCACAAGTAAGTGAATATTGGACTTAACTCATTTTGGGTGAAGCATCATAAATTTGTGTGTGTCATTCTCTATATTGTATTCTCTTCATTCTGTCTAACATTAACTTCAATTCTAAACATTTATCTTCTAACATCCATCTATTATCCACACACAGAGGATACTTTTTTAAAAATGAAAGAAAACAAAGAAAAGTAGAATATTTCTATTCAACCCACTTCTTGTGATATTTTAGATACTTCAATCACTTGATGCCACATCATGTTATACTTTCGTGATTTGTATTTGTGTATATATGTTGTTTTGATATCATGATCCTCTACTATTATTGTGGTTTAGGCTTACGCTCCTTGTTCTTAGAGTTTTGAGTCGTGGTAGAATTGTAAGAATATTGATAACATGACAGAACAATGATTTCGATTGGTGATTGGAAGTAGTGAGGGTTGATGTCAGCTGTGGATCTTCAATACCCAGTCATTCTCAGTTAGAGTTCAAGATCAACTTTGGATTTTGTTTGAGGGTTTTATTTATTCTCATTTTCTTATTGCATTGTTGTTGTCGCAATGAAATTTATGTATCTAAAACAGTTATGTAAAAATAATTTTATATAATGCAACAATTATTATAATCTTCATTTTTTAAAAAAATTTTACAATTAAATATTTTACTATGATTTAAATTAAAGTCCCATTAGAAATATTTTAATCCAGAAGCGTTTAGTGTCTTTCTTACAAATAGTTCTATTTATCATAGTCATATAACATTGCCTATGATTTGATTATTTTCTTTCTTTGTAGAATAGATGATCCAGTGCGTATTTTTTTAAAAAAACATTAGAGTCTTTGCTCACTTAGAAAAATTCATTAAAACATAAATTATTCACATAGTATTATTTTTTTTTTCATTATCAAAACAATTGGAAATCGTTGTTCTTCCACCAATTTGATTGTAACAAAATTATCTACAGAAAATTCCTTGCATACGAAAATAGATAAAATTCTTAAGATAATCTTAATTTATAGAATAGGGCATAATCATGCATCATGAGAACAAAAAAAATCAAAAAATATCTATAATGCTCTAATCACTAAAATAGAGGAAAAATTGAAAAACCATGTCAAATAAAATCTAAAAAAATATAAAATATCACCAAAAGTTTCTAAAAAATAAACAAATCTAAGTCAAACTTTTTTTATTTGTTTGAAGATATGAAAAATTAAGAAAATATTAAAATGTAGTCTAAACAAAGGAATTTGAGATTTCAAGCACCAGCTTTTGTATTTAGAATACAAAAATTTTGAAACTTGACTTTTTTTTCCAAAATTTTCACACCAAATTTCATAGAAATAGGAGCAAGTTCATTGAAAACCCATTTTTTTAGGCTTCAATCAAAAACCCAACATCAGAATATTAAACACGGTGAAAACTCAAAAGCAAATGGTAGAAATTTAGTTGGGATCTTAGATCGGCTAATTCTTATCAGAGGTCACCGATAACGACGCCAATTTCATATGTTGTCGTACATGGGTGAAAATAAATAAATACATATAATATAGTACCAAGGCAAGTAACCTTGATCACCTCACAAAGGCTCTCAAATACAGTGATACCAAAACTAAGAACATGCAATGAAACAAATAAATAAATAAATAAAAGGGTTTACATTTTAAAAAATAGATTGAATAATTATAGAGAATAATCAATTAACTGAAACAATCAATCTATTAATTTTAGGAATTTTTCGTTGGGACTCTATCACGGGTTATAAGTAAATATTTGTTTTATATTTTGTTTGATTATAATACTAACCATGCAAGCATCAGTTAATTTTATCCTATTGGATCATGCATCACAAGATTCAATGAATCGTGATGGTAAACAACCATCACAAATGAGCGTTCAATCTATTTGTAATAATCTCAATCTAAAGTATAAATCAAAATCAACACAATTAAGCATCACAACAAAAATTGCATGGAAAGATGATAAATTGACCAAAAATTATATAAAAGCATAAAACGAAATTGCATCAATAATTAAACCTCTAGATTCTAACAAAGTATCCTTAGCCAATGTATTGAAACTTAAGTTGTCATGGAATTCAGAAAATGGAAAAACTATATGATAGTAGTATGCTCCGTAACAAAGATCTTCCAAAATCCTATTTATGATTTAATTCTAGGTTAACCTAAATTACTAAAAGAATTCTTCCCAAAAGAAAGGTCCAAAATGGTGCTTTTGCCTAAACACACTACGCCAAAAATGACTTTTTATAGCGCGCCTTTTATAGCGCTTATTAAATACAAGCGCTGTTGTATGATATTTTAAAAATAACGGAGGATACAACAACGCTTTTTTGGCAAGCGTTGTAAAAGACTTGTACTTTTACATAATTAACGGACCTATTAGAGCGCTTTTTGGAAAAGCGTTGTAAAAGGCATTAAAAAAACAATAGGAAGGTCTTTTACAACGTTTTTTTGACAAGCGCTGTAAAAAAAATATTGTAAAAGACTTGCGCTTTCACATAATTAAAGGACCTATTAGAGCGCTTTTTGGAAAAGCGCTGTAAAAGACTTTTAAAAAAAATTAGAAGGTCTTTTACAACGCTTTTTTGACAAGCGCTGTAAAAGACTTGTGCTTTCACATAATTAAAGGACCTATTAGAGCGCTTTTTGGAAAAACGATGTAAAAGGCTTATAAAAAAGCGCTGTAAAAAGCGTTGTAATAGAATTTTATATATAATAGTAAATCGCTTCAGTTTCCTCTTTATTACATAAACTTCACTACGTTTCAGTGTCCTTCTCCTCTTCATTATCCTTCTCATTGCGAACCCTACTGTCCCTACAAACAATATTGTTAGCCATCTCCATTGCAAATCATCTCCATATTTGTTATTATTCCTACGAACATTATTACGTACTCTTCTCATTGTGAACCCTACTTTGTTCTACGAATCGTTCGTATTTCTGCGCATTCTCGCCATTCCTTCTTAAGCGAAACCGTAACTCTATGAACCCTACATATTTCTTCGCACTCTTAAGGTATTATATTCATTTATTTCTTAGATATATATATATATATATATATATATAATGTGTTTGTTTATGCTAATAATCACATTTATTTGATAGTGCTTTACATGTTTTCCGAGCTCAAATGGGTGCTACAGTGTCAAAGCAAAAATCAAATAAATCACATGGATTCCAATAAAGGTTTGAAATATATGCCTTTAAAATTTCATTAACAATCAATGCACAAATATTTATTGACTTATATGTTTTATTTTATAGTGCTCTCGTCAAACTAACAACATGGACTGCGGATACTGTATATAGCAATTTATGAAGGAGATTGTTGATATAATCCCAGAAAGACATCTAATTGAAATAAAGGAGCTGTTACAACGCTTTTTTAAAAAAGCGTTGTAAAACTAATACAACAAGCAGCGTGTTTTTAGAAGAGATTTACAATGCTTTTTTTAATTTTAAAGAGGGCTGTTGTATATTTTTACAGCGCTGGAGACTATACCGCTTAATTTTTTGAAAAAGCGTTGTAAATAACTTTAAAAAGCACTGTAAAATGTCAGTTTTTGCGTAGTGACGTAAGAGTGTAACTCTGCATATTATCTTTCCAACTCCACGAAGATCACAAAAATTGAATAAATACAGCCAAAGTTATGACCATCACAAGAAGAAGTTAGAATGTAACAAAATCCAAAATAACTAATAATTTAACTAACACCCAATTTTGACCCAAACATATAAAAACAGGATAAGCAGTTATTTTTAGCCCTAACACCCATCTAAAAATGTAAAGTGCAATTCTATGACGTGTATATTAAATTGCATTGAACAAATTCTCTCACATGTAAAGTTTAGCACTCTGAGAAAAATTTATGGCCAAGATAAAAAGAAAGCTTCTAAAAGAAATAAACAAAACTATGTAATTTCAATGAATTTCAACGATGACAATTGGTTAGTGAAATACTCATTTCAAACTTCATGTAACATGAAAATCATGGAAAACATCTAATTACATTAAAAGTAAAAAAGAGAATACATTAACCAAAGAGTGAATGATAAGAGATAAAATCCTCACATGATATTAAATTCTTCCTAACCATCAACTATTTAGGTTGGTATTTACTCTCAAAGCACATCATGAAATCTAGCACTACCATAGATTTGACAAGCCTTTAACTTCCAAACTTGAAATACACATGCACATAAAGATTAAAAGGACTTTATTTGAGTTGTAATGTGGCCAAAGTCAAGGTGGAATAATCCTAGGGAGACTAAGCTTTCAAATCTAAGAGGATAAAAGAGCAATAATAAGAAAACAATTGTTAAATTATGAGAGGTGACTCATCAAAATACTATTGACTTTCATTTTTGCACTTCATTTCTCACACATTCTTCTTCATTTTGGACAAACAAAGAAACATATCTTTTTTTTTTGATTAATTATTTTTTGATATTTTAACATAACCACATGTTGAACACATTAACACTTATCCAAAACATATTATAAATATGACTTAATTACAATTTTGGCTCCTTTATTTTCATCAATTCCCGATATGGATCCGTCTATTTTAAAAGTCGACAGTTTTGGTCCCTTCCAAGTATTTTTGAACTAAAAAATAATGATTTGATATATTTTAATCATAGTGTCATACGACTTCATGATATAGAGTCATCTAGATGTCGTAATTATTCATATGTAATTAACTAAATTACCAAAATAAAAATTTTCTGAAATTGAATTTGAAGTTTTTATAGGGTTTTATTATGATTTCATTGTGTTAATCATTCTACATCATCGTATCAAATGTCACATTATTTAAAGTATATCCCATCACTGTTTTTTAGTTAAAAAATCGAAATGACAGACCAAAACTGTTATATTTTAAAATAAGGGGTTGATATCATGAATGGACAAAAATAGAGGACTAAAACTTCAATTAAGCCTATAAACTCTTACAAAATAAGTCTCCTCTATTCCATAAGACTGGGTCAATTAATTTATTTTTTACTTTTAGACTTGTAATGAGCAATATAATATAGAATAAGATAAATAGGCTCAAATGGGCTTAGCAAAAGGACAACTGCATGGTAGGCTGATTTGACATGTAGTTTAATAAGAAAAAAAATATCTAAATCATTTCAATACATGCATGGGATCAAGATGTTTAATCAATATTCAATTTAAGTTCTAGAGTAACTAGCAATTATGAGTGAAATCACACAAGAAATAAGATAATGGAAAAGTGTATTCCATCAATTATTGGGCTAAAAATCTCACCAAGGCTCATGACCTATCACAAATAATGCACAAGTTAGTGTGCCAATTCAACTTATTGTACTAAGGATGCAATTAAGTTACCCTAGAATGTTGAAATCAATAACAGCTTAAGCATACCAAGAAATTCAATGAAAAAACTTGCAAAAATGAAATTTTTTTATTTTTTTATTCTTAAAAGAAACAAAAACAATACTAACAATAATTAATATCTAAGAAGTCTCCCCCCACACTTTTGTCACACATTCTAGACCAAAAAGAACACAAGAAAGGGGAGTTTAAATTGTGTGTGTGTGTGTGTTTTTATATAAAAAAATAAACTTTTGCATGACTATACTCATGGTAAAGAAAACAATGCATGAGCGTGAAAACAAAGTAGAAAGACATAACACTTTGCTCAATCCCTTCAACTTGAAGGATTCAATGCACTTAATTATCATTGAATCAGCTACAGTGTAGCACCTACTAGTCACACGTATTGTGTTCAATCTTCTCAACATTTTAGTTTTATACAGTCAAGATGTTGAGGAAGGATGCCGTTAGTGGGCTAGGTAAAAAAATAGGTTTTGAGGTTTATCTATATAAGCTCTTGCGCAGAGTGTTTACAACTTTTTGCTTCAGAAAAATTCTCTTAGAAGTAAAAGGATTATATCAATAGTACATATGTGATTATCACTTGTTGCTTGCATGTTGCGTATGTTCGTTGTTGTATCTTCCTTTGTTGATGGAGGCATGTCTTGTATAGAGTACAATTAGGGTTTTTGGTCGTTGTACTGATTGTAGAAAGTTAGGATAATCCATGAAGTTTAACATCATATCTTTATTGAATTTATTTTATAGAGAAACTTTCCATAAAAGACAGATCTAGTACTGATTCAGGGTATCTATTTGAAATAGTTGGGAACCAAAGGGAATGATGGTGAGATAGTGTCTTAAGATATTTAGAAAAGTAGCTAATTAAGGATGTGTATCAAAGGATACACAAATTTGTATGTCTTCTGAGTGTCGACTTTTCCATATTATTATTTTTTTAGAGCGGTGACTTTATCAAAACGTTGAACTTATTAGAGGATGAAAGTTCAGAGTTAGACGATCAGACGTTTAATGTAATAATCAGAGGCAAAGGTAGAAGAATTTTTGACATGCTTATCAGAGGTTAAGGCAGAAGAGTTTTTGTCAAACTTATTAGAGGTAGACTATCAGAATCCCTGTTGAGATCATCAGAGCCAAATAAGTTTGGACATTGCTTAGCGCTATAAAAGGCACTATAGCACAACATTGATTCGCGTACTCGACATAGTGAAGACAGGAAAATATGTCTTATATCTTTATTTTCGTCTATTTATCAGATGATACGTTGAAAGTCCATTTATCGAATACACAAATTCAAACCCGCGGTCTTAAATTCAACGTTAGAGAATTAAATTATTCCCACAAACAATTTTGTTATCATCAAAACATGTGAGGGGTTATTTCTTCAAACCATATTGGTTCCAACAATCTCCCTATTTTTTGTGATGAAAAATATCTAATTTTGTGAACAATTTTTTGAGAGAAAGAAACACACAAAGATAAAAAATAACAGTTTACAACATAGCTCCTCCTCAGAGTATGCATGTTCAATTCCAAAGATAGGACATATTTAAACATAGTCAATATAAATTACAAAATAAGAGAGGATACAAATAAAAACTAAGGGTTGGGGTTGGTGACCTTAGCATAACTAAGCAAAGGGTGTTCTAAATGTCTTCCAGAAGTCGAGGGGAGAAGTATGTGGAGGCTGCAATAGAAAAGTACTCAACTAGTATAGCTTTATAGATATATTCTGATGTATCAGATCCATAAGATAAATGGGTAGAAGGTGTAAGATCAGAGGAAGGAGGGACAAAGTTGATTGACTTGGGAGAGAGAATGGGATAGGTTGGTTTAGGTTAAAGGACGGGGAGAGGGGTAGCGTGCTTAGAGTCTAAAAAGGAGTTGCCATATCTTCTTCGACATTAGGTGTGATATCCTAATCCTCTTCATTGCTTTGAGAAGAAGCCACTATTTTCCTTATGTTCGTAAAGTCTTGTTCGACACAAGGCAAAGGCAAACACACTAAGGCCCTAGGTTGATCTGATTGACACATACACAGATATTTCAAAACGACCTCATTGTTATCTTCAACAAATATGAGGGCTAAATAGTCATCAAACTCTAAAGGAGCAGCCTTAAATCCACAACTTGTTCCCAATTTTCTTATGGAGTCACCATTGGGTTGAATGCAATGCTTGGGGGATAATAGCCTAATCTTCATCAGATTTGAGATGTAGAAAATAGGAGTAGAGGATGAAACCAAATGTTTCTCTTTAATAGAACCTTCGACTTCCTATAGAGTTTGTATAAGAGATGTACACAGTAAGACGTTAGTGATCAATCTAGAATAGAGAATGGTCTTCATTTTCCATATTCTTGAGTCGATAACGTTGGATCACATGTGCTCCAAGATGATGTGGGGAAGGTTTGTCTTTATTTCGTGAGAGATGTTCCAAATAAGACATTTGTGGTCCTTACTAACATGGTCTATCGACCACCCTTGGGAACCACACACCTAATAAGGATTTTGAAGTGAACGTGATACATAGGTTTAAGATGAACATACATGGTACTCACCCATTGGTCCTCAAAAAGTTCCTTGTTTATTAAAAAGGTGTCAACCCTTGATTCATACTCATTTTCCTATATCATTCCTTTGTTAGGGCATTTTGAGATGATGATTAGGGATTGCTAAGTGATATTGATTGGAAGTCCCAACACAGGGCTAGAGACCTCACCATTGACGTTTGCATCAACAAATCTCTAAAAGTCTTTTACTAGGACGTCAAAAGCAACATCTAGTCCTATATCGATGTATTCAAACCATCCTCCGCCAATTGGGTCATCAATGAAGTTAACATTACTCTCAGCTAGGTTTGCCATATTGACTTTCAATTCATAAAGAATCTCAAGTTGAGCGAGGTTACATTCAAGCATTGGAACGTATGTTCTATTGACAAAATTGGGAATAAAGGATGAGCTTGACGCCATTGACACAAGGTAGTTTGAGGAAAGTGGCATGTTGAACAATTTGCAAAGAACGAAAGTGTGGGAGTTGTGAGAGTCGTGATGATAATGAGTATAAAAGGTTTAAGAGGTAAAACAATTGATTTTTTTCAAATAAAATTACAATGAGGGTTCACATGTGAGACACACTAGTTAGATTATCGCATCTTTTTAAGAAGTAAAACTTTACATATTCACGAGTAATTGAATGTAAATGAATTAGAGTCGCAAATAAATTCAATTTCATCAGAGTTAGAGCATTAATATTTTTAACCAGACACTCTATTTTACCAAAGAAAAGGCTTACATAGGATTTAAAAATCATTCTTTAATAAACAAACTTTTTAGATATTTCTTTATAAGGTTGAATTTGTCCTCAACAGGGGGTTTTGTGATAATATCAACCTACTAAGGATCCGTGTTGACAAATTTAATGTTTGAAATACCCTTCTAGACATAATCCCTAATAAAGTGATGTTTGATCTCTATATGTTTTGCGTTAGAATTTAAAATGAGTTTTTGGTTTAAATCATATGGTGGGCATGTTATCATAGAAGATATAAATGTTACACTCATAACATTTGAGTGCTACAGTTAGCTGCTCAAATGTACACTGCTTATGTTGTAGATAGAGCATTAATGTTTTCTTTTATGCTTGACCAAGAGATTGGATTGTCACCTAGGAATTTGTAGTTTCCATTGGTGTTCTTTCTTTCTAGCCTATCTCCAACATAGTCTGCATTACAGTAATCTAGTAACATGTACTCAGAGGAATGCTTATAACACAAACCAAGGTTAATAGCACCTTTAAGATATCTAAAGATCCTCTTATTAGTTTTAAATTGGGATTTTGTAAGATCATACTGAAATTTGGCACGCATTCACGCAATAAATAAAATATTAGGTCTAGAGGGAGTAAAATAAAGGAGGGAACCTATCATTCCTCTATACGCATAGGTGTGGACATTGGTTTACAGTAATCCATTTTAAACTTTTTAAGTAGTTTTTAGGTGCATTTGGTTTGGTGAATTAGTACATCCTCTGGTTTTTTATGAATTTAAATTCCGAGATGATGAAAAATAATATCGTCAACATATATCTGAAAAATGAGAAGATCATTCTTAGATGATTTTCTACATAAAGTAGTGTCAGCTTGCCCTATTTCAAAATTATTTTCTAAAAGAAAAGTTGTTTAGTCTATCATGGCAAGCTCTTGGAGTCTACTTAAGATCATATAAGGATTTCTTACGTTTGAAGATATGGTATGAAAATTTATTGTCATCCAAGGCAGATGATTGTTTGACATATACTTCTTCATTTAAGTAACCATTTAAAAAAATATTTTTCACGTCCATTTGATATAAGGTGATTTTATTAAATATAGTAAATGAAAGTAAGAGTCTAATAACTTCTAACCCTGCCATCGAGAAAAAAGTTTCAAGGTAATAAATACCTTCTATTGTCTATAACCTTAGGCTACAAGTCTGACTTTTATTCTAATTACTTCAAATTTCTCACGAGTTTTTTTCTTCTGAAAAATCCACTTGGTTCCAGTTGGCTACATTTCTATGGATTTGGGGATTAGATCACATACAACATTTCTTTTGAATTGGTTCAGTTCTTCTTGCATAGCTAGTATCGATCCATCATTTGATAATGCTTCGTCTACAAATGTTGGTTCGATTTTAGAGACTTGTCGAAACAAAGATGTCCCCTTAAGAGAATATATGGTTTTCAAAGGATCATTTATGTTGCCTATGATCAAAGATTATGGATGAGATGACTTGTATTTCCATCAAGCTTTGGATTCTTTATGCTCTTGATCTGAGTTGTTTGGTCGATCCTTTGGTTTACTGATCCGTTGTCGCACATGGGTCAAATACAATTGATAAAATATAAATAGAGGTAACAACTCGAGTCGTTTTGCAAAGACTTCTGATATAATAATAATAATAACCGAATTGAAAGTTGAAATTAGAAAGGTTTTCATTTTTATTTTTAATGTAACATATGAGAAAAACGATTAATCCACTTATTCGAGTTTCAAAACTATCACAAATTCTATCAATGAGTTTAATTTCTAATTCGGGATTCTATTCTTATTTGACTATATAATTTATTAAATAGGCATAATCAATCCTACATGAATTCGATTTCTTTGATTGGATTAAGCATGACAATCATCAATATATTACAATTAACGATCAAGAGTCGCAAAATTATAATTCAATAAAATTAGAAACTAAAACCAAATTCTGTCAAATGAATTTAACCTATCCTATTGAAATTCAATTTAAGCAATCAGAATATCAATATAATCTAATAAACAAAGATAGAATCATTAAGCGAAATTGGAAGTGTAACCGAAATCTTAAGGTGTTGATGAAACTACGAACTCGTGGATTAATCTTATAAAATTAGCCTTCCATGAAATTAAAATAAAAAGTGTTTATTTCTTGTAGCAATCTGAATCCTAATACTTCATAATGTGAAAAGCAAAAAAAAACTGCCAGTATATAGTACTCGATATTGGGCTTTAGGGTTTAAAAACAAGTGACTCGCTATTTAAAATTATTACAAAAGTCTAGATTATGAAATCTACAATTTACACCCAGTAAAGTTCGGAATTGGTATTTTATTCCAACATAAAAGTTTTATTTTTGATTTTTAACTTTTCATCGCTTGCTCATATGCGTCAAACTAAAAAGTTTAGAAACAAGCTAAAAAGTTTAGAAACAAGCTAAAAAGTTATTCTAAGCTATAAAGAACTTATAAAATATCAAACTAAAAAGCTAGAAGCATGTGTCCAAATGCTATGATCTAATTCCCCCACACTTAAACTTTTGCACTCCGAGCAAAACAATGCATGTGATTCCAAATATTCTTATGAATGCAAAGTGGTGAGAGAAAAGAATTTATTCTAGCTTCAGGCAATGAAGAATAGTTTTGTTATCACAAAAAAGGCAACCGAGATGACAAGTTAACTAAAGAATGCATCATAAGTGATAGAGTCCTCCCAGAATATAAAATTATCTCAAAGTGTTTACACTCAAAGTGTTTGGGCTACTGTTTACACTCAAAGCACATCATGAAAGCTAACACTATCATAGACTTGACAAGCCTCTATAATCTATATTTGAAACACATGCACATAATGATCAAAAGGTCTTTATTCAGGCTGTAACGTGGCCAATGTAAGGGTGTGATAATCCTATGGAGGCTAGGGCTGAAAATCAAATAGGATAAAGGAGTAATGATTAAGAGAGAAAAATAACCTTAAGAAGCAACTCAACAAAATATCATCGACTTTTATTTTCACAATCTCTTTTCTCACAACACAATTAATTGTTTTCCATTTTTAGGCTTGTAATGAGCTATATTTTAAATAATAGGATAATTCGGGTCAAAGGGGCTTAAACAAATGGATCATTGTAGGGTAGGCTTATTTGGCTAGTAGCTTAATCAAGATTGTACCTATTAGATTACAAATCATTGTTGGCTTGAAGATTGTATATATTTGCTGCATATCCTTGAGGAGCATCAGCAATTGAATCTTCTTGTAATGTAGGACATGTGTAACACCCTAAATTTCATAATAAATTATTTTATTAATTAAATAGGAATTTAAATAATTAATTTGATGTTAAAATTATTTTTGAATATATGATGATAAATTTTGTTAGTAATTTTTGTTATACGAATGTTTTCTATGATGTGTTAGTTTGATACACATTATATTAAAGGAGAGATATAAATAATAAATATTTTATATTATTATACAATATAAATTTTTAAAAGTAATAGTATTTTAGTGTAATATTTTGAAGAATAAGATTTTATGTCATTTTATGTGTATAAACGTGCACCCAATTAAAATAACATTCTTTTTGCGTTTAACTAATATTAAATGTGCCCTTAATTATATTTATTTAATTTTAAATATATTTAATTTTAATTATTCATTTTAAAAATAATTATCTTGAGATAGTGGTACTATTGTGTTTTATTCTGTTTATTTTTATATACTTGTTATGGCATCATGATTTTATATTTGTTTATTTTGAAATAGTAATCAATATAAAGTGCTGATTTTATATATTTATTTATTTTGTAATTTTAAATATTTTCTAACGTAGTAATTTAACGTAAGTATTTAGAAAAATAAATGTAATTATAGTGATTAATTAGAATATGAGACTTTTGGTTATTAATGTATTTTAAAGTTATTTTATAAATTATTTGTTTTGAAATATTAATAATGTTTTATTAATGAAATTGTGTTTTTTATTTTTAATAAAATAAAATAAAATAGTAATAGTAAAACCTAAAAGGAGTCTAATGGGTTTGACCCATGTGTGTAAATGATTTAAATTGTTAATAAAATAAAATAAAAGAACAAACAAGGAAGCTTACGGCCAGCACCACTAAAATCAAGAGGGAACCAACAATAATCGTATCGTTTGACACCGGCAATCCATAACTGTCCCAGAACAGTTTCTCTGTTTTCGTCCAAATTTCAGTATGTTGTTTTACTCATTTATCTATTCAATTAAATACAATTTTTCAGATTTTTAACAACCCGAATTTCTCCCTAAAATACCCGATTTCTCCGTTTACATAAATCCTTATTTTGCATCGTTCTCCTTCACCGTAAGTCCGATTTTAGTGAAACCAACGCCAAAACGACCGTGTGAAAAGTGGCTATATTATCCTCTGATTGGTTTTCTGATTTATGGTAATTTTCTTTGACCTAATTTCGAAATCAGTTTTTAGACTATTTTCTCATAATTTATTTTTGACGTTTACCCATAAATTGTCGAGTTAGATCGATTGAAGGATAAAAAGTCAAAAAACAAATATTGTTTGCTCGTGGAATTGTACTCGTGTCTGAAAGCATCGAAATAAGGTAAGGGGTGAGAGAGCGTTTGAATTCATGAGTATAATATATTGTGAGATGAACGGGAAAACCGTATTTCCCAACGATTCATCCGGGGCTTGCAACGTAAGGCAGTAGCCCTTTGAGAGATAAATTGATTAATTTGAAATTTGAGAATTGTGAAATAGAAATTTTATTAAGGTGTTGATTGATTTAATTTTCGATACTTGTGTGGTAGTTGATATTTGTTATTATTGTGATGTTGGATGTTGAATGAAATTATCTGTACATGTTTTCTTAGATGAAATTATGTGATGTGATAATAAAATATGGATGCATGGTTTGATATATGCTTACGTGATGATAAAGATGATTTTTGATTGATGATAGTGATGTTATAAAATTGTGATGAGTTTATACGATGATCATGATTATTTATGATTAATGATATTATAAAGTTGTGATGAAAATATTGAAGTACCCCATACTTGATGAGATAGTGATGATTCTAAAATATGATGCTCTTAATGGAGTAGTCTAAGCTAACGGGGGGAGAAAATAAATATTGTGAATTGTGAAGTGATGATTATTTTGTCATCATATAGGTAGGGCCTGACAAGCCTAGTGATTTTGGGGATGTACAACTGAATGAGCCTGATCGTGGCGGTCTGTTGTCGAGCCTTACGACAAGATTGTTAGACCTTTGAGGTACTCCGGTGGAGAATTCCTAGGTGACTTGGAGGTAGCACTCCAAATGTCGGGAGCTACCATGCAACACACGTTTACCTCGATTGTCGCGTATATGTGTCTCGGGTTGAGTTGAGGGGATCTATGAGGACAGGGCCAATTTGAATTGTCCGTCCACCGGTATGGTGGCATAGTATCATGGTCTCCTAACCAAGTACTTCAGAGTTAGAATGGTACCACATTGTGAAGTAGAGTCTAAGCTCATGCATAACATTGCATTTCGTTGTGATTGTTTTGTTGTGATTGATGTGTTTCAAAGGTAATATTAATTAAATGATTTGATACATATAATAATGAGATGATTATTTTACTTGAGTGACTTTGATGTTATAGTATGATACTATTTAATTAAATATTTTGATATATCGTAAAGCGATTATGATACGGTTCTATTATGATTGTTTGCGTGTTCTTCTTACTCATATTATACTATTAACATGATTTCAAAACTCACCTCCTTCGTTGTTTATGTTTGACTAGCTGGGCCCTGCGTTTGCAAAATCGCAGTTATTACAGGTTAATGAGTCTAGAAGTTCAAGTTTGGGAGGAACCCCGCTCTGATAGCTGATATCGGGAATAAGGGTTTTAATTTGTATTTTCACTTATTTAATTTGAATTAAATTTTTGTATTTTACTTAGAAGTACTAGTAAGTGTTTAGAATTAAATCAAGTATTTATACTTAAATTAAGTTTATTGAGATTAAATTGTTTTATTTGAGTAATAGAATTTGAATTGTTGCATGTGTACTTTGTGAAACGTGATATCCTAAATTAGTGCTTGATTCCTTGTCAATTTGATTAATTTGATTATTGAGATTTAATTGTTCAATTTGATTAATGCCACATATGTAATGATTCCTTGTCAATTTGATTAATGCCACATATTTGTTTTCTGGTTGAAGCAGCTCTTGAGGTAGGGAAGAATTTTTCTAGAAACAATTTTTTGAGATTATTCCAACTTGTAACAAAACCTGGTTGAAGGTAGTATAACCATACCTTGGTAGCATCTTGGAGTAAAAATGGAAAGGCTCTCAGCTTAATGTGGTATTTTATGATTCCTTGAGGCTTCATGGTAGATCACACAACATGGAATTTCTTCAAGTGTTTGTGGTGATCCTCACTTGCAAGACCATTAAACTTTGGAAGCAAGTGTATTAAACCAGATTTAAGTTCAAATGGTACAATACCTTTAGGATATGTGATATACAATGCATTATAATTGACATTAGGTGCTACAAGTGGTCTAAAGGTTCTATTATTCACATTAGCCATATTTTGCAGCAAGTTGTCACTTTCATTATCAGACTTTGACTCGTTAACACAAGCAGCTCTATTAAGTCTACGGCATAAATGAAGTGTCCTATCTATTTCAGGTTCAAGGGAATGCAAATTTAGAAAACTAGCCCTAGTCATGCATCATCATAACAATGCAAGGCAAAATCTCAATTCTGAAAATTCCAATAATGACCCTATTACTAAAATAGAAGTGAATAATCGAAAACCATATCAAATAAAATTCAAAAAATATATAAATACCACCAAAAATTTCTAAAATTCAAATAAAGACAACACAATTTTTTTTTGGATGTTTTGGAGAATATGAAAAAGTCAAAAAATTGAAAAAAGGGCCTCAATTAAGGAATTTGGGATTTTGAGCAATATGCTCCTTATATAGGAGTCGTATTCCTTATTTTTTTTTTCTTTAAATTTTCTGGCAAAATTTTGAGGCAATTAGAGACAATTGGTTGAAAATTGGTTTTTTCACTAGCAATGTGCTTAAGAACTAACAACAAGCCTATCTGATGATTTGTAGAGCAACAAAACACGAAGAAACAATTATTAGGATGGTTAGTAATATTATAATATTGGTTAATATCATTAATATCGATTAATATTATTATCAGACAATCCTCGACAATGGCACACACGAGTAAAATACAATTGTAAAATGTAAATAGAGGTAATAATTCGAGTCGTTTCGCAAGGACTTTTGATATAATAATAATAACCGTATTGAAAGTTGAAATAAGAAAAGGGATTTTAAGATTTTTGATTTAACAAATGAGTAAAATGATTAATCCACTTATTCGAGTTTCAAACCTATCGCATATTCTATCAATGGGGTTAATTTCTAATTCATGATTCTATTCTTATTTGATTATAGAATTGCTCAAACAATCGTAATCAGTCTTATGTGAATTGGGTTTCTTTAACTGAATTAAGCATCACAATCATCAAAATATTATAATTAACAATCAAGCGTCACAAATTATAATTCAATTAAATTAAAAACCAAAATTAAATTTTGTCAAATGAATTTAATCGTTCCTATTGAAATTCTATTTAAGCAATTAGAATATCGATATAATCATATAAAAAGAGACAAAATCATGAAGCGAAATTGGCAGTGTGACCTAAATCTCAAGGTGTTGATGAAACTCTAAACTCTTGGATTAATCTTAGAAAAATAGCCTTCCATGAAATTAAAATAAAAGGTATTTATTTCTTGTAGCAATCTGAATCCTAATATTTCATACCATGAAAAGAAACAAAACTGTCAATATATAGTACCCGATATTGGGCTTTGGGGTTTAAAAACAAGTGACCCGCAATATAAAATTATTACAAAAGTCCATATTACAAAATCTGCAATTTAGGCCCAATACAGTTTGGCATTGGGATTTTATTCCAAAACAAAAGATGTAGATCTGATGTTTAGCTTTCCAGCGCCTGCTTGTATGCGTCAAACTGATATACAAAGCTCAAGTTATGGCCTACAGAGCGAGAAAGGGTCAAAATACAAATAATAATATTTCGACCCAAAGTTTATAAACAAGCTAAAAATTACTCTAAGCTATAAAGAACTTATAAAATACCAAACTACAAAGCCAGACACATGTGCCCATATGCTATGATCATTCACTTTGGTCTAGATCTGATGCTTCTTCAGTTTTATCTAGCTCCTCTTCAATCTTTAAATATGCAAAGTCTACATGTAGCTTTGAGTTTATAAGGTCAAGCTTTTTGTCATAAAACTTACCATGGATTGATTACTAAACAATCAGTGTTTCTTTGTTGTATACTATATAGGCTTTAGAATTTTCAGAGTATCTCAAAAAGATGCACTTTTTGAGATCGTGAGTCAAACTTGCCAAAATTGGTTTTGGTGTTTAAGATATAGAAAACACATCTAACCTGATGAAAATAAGAAATGTTGGGCTTTACTCATTTCTGCAATTCATAAGAAGTCTTATTGAGAATAAGTCTAATACAGATTCTATTCAGATTTTAACATGCGTTGTTTACTCTTCTAGCTAGAAGTATTTGACAACGTTCATTTATTGAATCATGCTATGTGCCATTTCCTAAAAATATCTATTTTTCCTTTCTACAACACCGCTTTGTTGGGATGTTCTATGCGAAGAAAAATTATGTAAAATTAGGGTTTCATGTCGTTTTACTGTTTTTCTTTTCACCTCCATGATCCTTGTGAATTGTTATACAAAAAACTTTTTTCACTATGCACTTGTTTGCATAAGGTAATACTTTATGTGATTTGTCTTTGTGCTTTAGTAATTTTACCCATGTCCATTTAGAATAGTTATCAACAATATCGAGTTCTTACTTTTGACACTGAAAAATGTCGTCTTTACATGGACAAAAAGATCAATATGTAAAATTACAAGTGGTCTAGATGTGGAAACAAAGTTTTTAGAAGAAAATTAAGATTTTGTTTGTTTCCCTTTATGACATGCCTCACAAAGAACATTTAGATTGCACTTAAGATTAAGCAAGCCTATGACTAATTTAAGTCGTTTTAAATGTGAGATTTACCTCAAGTTGGCATGTCCTAATATTTTGAGCCATATTAGTTGTTCATTGCTTACAAACATAACACACTTGACTTCTTGTTTGTTCAAATTAGATAAGTTTATTTTGTAAATGTGTTTTTTCCTTTGGTCAGTAAATATTATGAATCCATCTGTTTGACTTATTTCCTTACAAGACTTTTGATTGAAGACTACATCATGTCCGTTGTTGCTTAATTGAGGTATGCTAAGTAGATTATGCATTAGTCCTTTTACTCGGGATATCTGCAGATATATTATTTTATCTTTAGGTATCCAAATTTGGTTGGGTCCTAATTTGTTAGTCTTGAAAGGTATCTTGTCTTTTAATGTTTTTAACATAGGACAAGTTATTCAACTGTGACATTTCTTAAGGAAATAAGCACAAGTAATATGAGGTTGAGTAAATCTAGAATTTTATGTTGTTTCTTCAAAGCCTATGCCACATTTATTTTTTCTATTGACACCATAAATCATGAAAGCTTGTTTACTTTTGTCGATGCCTTTAACTAGAAACTCTTGAAAGGCTATTTCGTACTTAACGAAGTTGTAGACTTTATCCTCTGAGGTTTCAAAAACCTTTTCTTTCAGAGTTAGATTTTCCCTTTTTACGCTTTCAAAACCTTTTTCAAGGGAACTTCATTTGATTGTTAAGATGCCATGAGCCTTTTTGAGAGACTAAAATTTTGAAGAAACCTTATGATTTTTGTTAAGAAATCATTTAGCATATCCATGAGTTCACTACGGGATAAGTAAGAGATTACCATAATGTCAGAGTCAACATCAGCGATGAGTGTCATGTTTGCATTCTCTTCATCTTAATTGTATGATTCATTAGAGTCATCCGAAGTTTTCATAGGACCTTTCTTCTTGGTCTTGAAGTCTTTCTAGTGGGATTTTTTTTCTTTCTAGTTTAGAATATTCTAATTTGAAATGATCTAGTTCCTTGCATTCGTAGAAGATGAGCTTTGTATTATCTAGCTTTTCACTGCTTGGGATCTTGTGAAATCTTATTTAGGAAAAGAATTCTTTCTCTTGTTCCACATGCGCTGGATTTTCCTTGAGATAAAGAACAACTCTTCATCATTTGAGTCTTCACTCTTATATTTGCATTCTTTTTCCTATATGTCTTCGGTTACTTGAAGTGCCTTATAAATTTTCCTATTTCGTTGGGATTTGATAGCCAGTGATTTAGATATTTTTTTGGGTTCATCTTCAACTAGTTCAATCTTATTGGATATAAGGGAACTCATTAGCCCTTCCAAAGGAATTTTGTATAGATCTTTGGCTTCTTGCGTATCTGTTACCTTTGGTCTCCACTTGTTGGGAAGACTTAAGATCCTTAGCTACAACTCAATTGATAGTGGGAAACAAGATGAGGTGGTACTTATCCCATAGGTATCGGATTCGATTTCTATGGAAGGGAAAAACTCATTATTTCCTATGGAGATAAAGGGAGAGAAAATGTCGTAATTAAGAGTGACGTTAACTGTAAGACCGATAGTTTTTAAATCCTAAATTATACAATTTTAGGGTATTTTGTGTAGAGTTTCTTAGGCTGTTAGCCCAATTTTTGGTATTTAGTGAGTTAAATGCCAAAAATATATTTTTGGAAATTGGATTAAAATTATTTGTCGGAAAATAATTTATTTACGTTACGAAGAATTTAATACCAGACAATTTTGTTAAAAATATCTCGGGTTGCTGAAAATTGTACCTGTCAATTGAGTTGCGACGAGAGTAGATATATTTATTAAATTAGATTAAGATGGGAATGAAATGATGGGTGTAAGAGATGTTAGATATTTGTTGGTTTGATTTTAATTATAATATATTAATATATATATATATATGTATATATTGTAAGTACTATATATACATATATATATATATATATATATATATATATATATATATATATATATATATGTTT
>JBBPBT010000374.1:397374-415887 GCA_037974875.1 Cicer bijugum
GAAAACATCACTCCATATTTAATACATATTTACATGTAAAATTTCTTAAAATCTTTTTTTTTTAAATACTTAAAATGTTATAATTTTTTAAAAAATAAAATAACTAAACATAATATTTTTTAATTTATAGTACTCATTAAACTAAATATGTATACAATTATCAAATCATATTAAATCCACATATAAAAAAATCACATAAAAAAAATAATCATAAAACTATGCAATATATATTTTCAAATATTTTTAACAATAAAATAAATTTTTAAAATATTATTCATTTAATAGAATAATATGTATTATACAATTTATTACAGTACACAATCGCTTAAAAATGACCTAGTGTACCAAACATATTGGTACTTAACATAATACAATCTTACTTTTTAGTCATCACTAGAAGAATTCATTGACATTACATCCTTTTTCATTTGAAAATTTTTAGGTTCACTATTTTCACCATCTACAAGATGCGCATGATGACTCGTGTAGCGTGCACCTATAATGATTAATGAGTAACTTATAAAAAATATTGGCCATACCAAACCCAACAAGAATAGTATGATGATTAGAAGGGATACAAGACTCCCACGTACACACACACGAGGAGGCAATTAAGCTCTACTTGATGGCGTATAAAATTTTAGAAGTTTCTTTTGACCCATGCGGATTGAACCTCTGAATGTAAAAAAGGTCCCTTATGTAGCAAGAAAGAAACGCCTGCTTTATATTTTGTGAATTGGACCTTAGTTTTAGTTCCGTAGAGCTGAAGTTTCAATAAATATCTTAACAATAAAAGCCAACATTACCTGCAAATGGTCGAAGAAGTTTGAAAACTGGACCACTATTACATTCCTCATAAAACATCTATGCAAAATACAATACAATATTTTGTTTTTTTTCAGTTATTTATTTTGATGTCACAATATGCTCCACATTACACTTTTTATTTAAACAAATATATTTTTAAATCATTCCATATTAAAAATAAAAATATAAACTCATGCTTACACATATGCATCCCACATATTCCATTGATAATAATGAATCGGATAAAAAAATTAGACCAAAAGGTATACAAGCGATGATTGGTTCTCTTCTTTTCTCAACTGCTTCTAGACCTGATATTCTATGTAGTGTGTGTGTGTAAGATTTTATTGCCATCCTAAAGAATCTCATATAATTTTTGGTATATGTGTTATATGTCGTTCTATGAGTACAAGTTAGTAGGTTTATGTGAAGTTGTAAATGAACTAGAAACAAAAAGCACTAATGATAGATGTAAATTCCATGGTGAAAATCTTATCTTTTGGTCAAGTAAAAGGCAAACAATTGTTGCTCTATCTAGAACTAATGCAAAATATATATCACCAGGAAGTAGCAACACCAACTACAAAGGATGAAACATCTACCAGAGGACTTTAAAGTTTATAACAATAACATTCATATCTTTTGTGATAAAATCCATTTTTATATTCAAGGGCAAAGTAGATAGAGATTAAACTGTTGGAATTAAGTTGGTTTTATACGTGATAATACCTCATTTTACTTAGAGTTTTGATGTTAACAAAAGTATTTTATGAGAAAAATATATTTGACTTCACAGAATATGAAACAAGATTTTGATTTTGATTTATGATTGAAGAAAATCATTGACCATGTTGAAAAGAAGATATGGTCAAATGTTTTTGAAGAAAATCTAAAATAAGATTTGATTAAACTTTATGGTTGAAGAAAATCTTTGACCAAATTGAAAATAAGATATGGGCAAATGTGTTTGAAGAAAATCTAAAATAAGATTTAATTCTAATTTATAATTGAAGAAAATCTTTGACAAAGTTGAAAAGAAGATATAGTCAAGATTTGAGGAATATTTTATCAAGATTTATCTACAAAGAAATATGAATAGAATCACTCTGAAGAATTCTCTACATCAATCTGAATAGAATCAATTTGAAGAATTTACAAACTCAATTTGAACAAATTGCGAATAAAATAAATCTGAAAATTTTCAAACTCAATTTGAACAAAATACCAACTAAATCAATCTAGAAGAATTGTTGAGATTGAATTTAGAAATAAAGAATTGATTAAAGAACATATTATCAAAAAGAATCTTGTTCAGAACTATTTATTAATAAGATCATTGTTGATCAACCTACGAATTAAGATACAAATCAGAACCAAACAAGGACTACATTGAAGCCCTAATTTTATCTATAAATAGATACTCAAGGCTGAAGAAGAAGATCATTGAAAAGTCAACAAAGAGTAGAAAACTCAAGCTTCAAATTCCAAATTCATCTTAGAGTTCAAAGAGAGAAATATTTGCTCGAATGAGAAATATTTTGTAAGTGTTTTTCTTAGAGTGTGATAGTCATTGTTATAATTAGCTTGTTATAAACAGCTACTCAATTTCCAAAAAAACTTTATTCCAACCCGATAGTGGTGGTAGTGTGTTTACAACGATATAGGGTTGTTAGATTGTGTAGATAAGACATGGCTGGTAGAGTCAAGGTGTGTGTGTTCATCAAAAGTCTGAGGTTTGTTAGGCTATTTGAGAAGATTCGTTTGGAGGGTCAGGTGTTTTGTAATTCAGGTTGTTGAATTACTGGTAAACCCAAAGCCAAATCTTTCTCTCATTCTCTACAATTGCACATTGGGCATGTTTACTATAATGGGATCAAAGAAAATTTAACTCTCTCTACTTTTGGATCGCATCTAGAGTTCTTGATTTCTATTCACGTCTTTATTTCTTTAAAATAATTTTATTAAAATACTACTATTTTTAGAGATTGATTAAAATTATAAAATAAATAAATAAATATAACCCTAATATTTTATATTAATTACTAAATCTCAATAAATATGTATCAAATCATTGTATCATAGAAAATATATGAAAGTAAAAGAAATTAATCGCAATAGTACTTGTAACACCCCAATTTTTAACATTGAGAGTGTATTTTTTTTTCAAAACAAATTCATAAAACAAATAAATAAATAAGGAAATACCTTTGGATAAATATTTAAGTCATAACACAACGAAAATTAAGTCAACATAATTTACAAGCAGCTGAATAGTTTTTGAAATACGAATCCAAAATATTTACACATCAAAAAAAGTGGTACATGGGACCTAGCGAAAATAAAATGTCATACTGACAATATTGGTATAGGTACAGTCTTCAAAATTAAAATAAACACATTCCAAAAGAAAGACATATAGTCCCTATATGTCAACTAAATCTGATCATTCTACAAAAAACTATACTCCTGAGTGATCTTCACGGGCCCCGCAAGATCCTCCTAACATAGCTCTAGTCAGGTGTTTCCAACTACATTCCCATCCACAGGGTACAAACCAGTAGGATGGTCCTGGTTCTCATTTGAGGGCAAAACCCAGATTTCCACAATAGTGTAAAGGGTCACCAACCGAAATTAACAATTAACACATAACATTTAAGTTTTTTAATGCACAAAATAACATTTCAACTTTGCATGCACCTTAAAATGGTTTCCATATGCTAAACATTCATATAATACTTGCCAAATAAAAAAATGAAATCAAAAATAAGGTTTTAATCAATCAAGTAATAAATCAACTGACCAGTCAATTGATGAATCAATTGGACAATCGATTGTCTGACTCAAAATAAAAGTTTTTACTAAGTAAATCTATTGGGAAATCAATTTCTTAAAGGTTTTTAGTGAAACATCTATTCTGGGTTTAAATCAATCAATTGGACAATCAATTTGCACATCAATTGAGAAATCGATTTTGTGATTCACATAACAAAGATTTTGCTGAGTTAATCGATTTCTTAAATGGTTTTATCAGACCCGTGTCCTGGGATTAAAGAAATCGATTGAACAATCGATTGAAATAGTTTGCATAAGTTGCAAGCTTTGCACAAATCGATTAGGTAATCGATTTAATGAATGAACTAGTTAATCATATTTCAGAAACATATTACATAATCGATTGGCACATCGATTTTAACTAAATAGCTGAGCTACTGTAACAAGTCAAATCAATTGGCAAATCGATTAGTTCAATATATTTTAAAGATTCAAGGAAAACAAGAAACGTAATAATCGAATAGGCAGTCCATTAAGTTGGTATTACATTTTAACAAAATCGATTTTTCTAAAGTTTTTCTAAAACTACATATACTGAATCAATCACAATTACACACAATTCCGAAACATAACACTTAGCAATTATAACACAATCACCATGACGACTTGAGTTCAAACACTCAATCATAATCTGAAATCAAACATGACTCGCGTGCCAAGCACCCTAATGTAATGTGTATATGCAAAAATGCATGGATTCGAATCAAAAACCCTCCTCGAAGGGCCATAAATCATAATTGTACCGTCTATCACAGGCCGAAGTACTAAATTACTGAGGTGCCACCTATCACGGGTCAGCACGATTTACTAAAAACGTAAATCATAAATGTACCGCCTATCACAGGTCGAGGTACTATTTACCGAGGTGCTACCTATCACGGGTTAGCACGATTTACCAAAAACGTAAATCGTAAATGTACCGCCTATCACATGCCAATGTACTATATACCGAGGTGCCACCTATCACGGGTCGACACGATTTACCAAAAATGTGCAGTCTATCGCAGACCTTACACGACGCGATAAGATGAACCAACAAATCACATGGAATCATCTTGTGGCCCATTCGGTCACCACTATAACCATGGGCCATCCAGTTTCCATGTACTATGAAATGCATGTGCATACTCTGACTCTATCCACAACAATTGTTAAGTAAATACAGATATTAAAAGATTCATCATTTTTAATACTCATTTAACTATAACAATTTTCATGACAATCATTAAGTAAACAAAGATATTAAAAGATTATCCATTTTTAATACTCGTTTAACTCTAATGATTTTCAAATTCCCCACAGAGCATAGTCAGACATATTCTCAAATTCAATCCACAATTCACGCCAAATCACATCAATTCATTATTCCTCAAAATCAACACAAACACATCTCAAAATTTATAAATATTAATTAGGAACACGTCAAATACGACAAACACAAATCATCACAACCCACCACTCAAACACATCAAATTTCATTTCTTCAAAATCATACATAAATGAGTTAAATTCATTTTTCACGAAACACTCATCAATATCACCAAAACCCAACATTAGAATTTCACCCATAAATGCATTAAATTCATTTTCCCCAAATCAACACTTCAACCCTAACAAATTATTTTTCCACGCAACCACAAATAAGTCCCTAAATGCAAACTAAAAGTTTGGAAGGAGCCCTTAACTTAACAATAGCTTTAACGATCGATTACTGTACCGCGAGTAATTTCGATAAAATCTCTGTTCGCGACGTTGCTTCCAAAGTTTGTTCACTAGCACCGTAGCATGGTGGTGAGCAACTTTCCCTTTTATCTCTTCGCGAAACGAAGCTTAGATCTAGATGGAACGTGGAGGTTTACGTTTGACGGTTTAAAAATCCCTAACACTGTTTTTCTTCGTTTTCAAATCAAAGAGGAAGAGTGGAGTTGAGAAATCCTTGTCTTCTCACCCACCAAGCCTTGGTTCGTTTTCTTGAAGCAAAAGGAAGCCACAAAAATGAAAGAAAAGGATGGAGCAAGAAGATGGGGTCGCGAGGCAGGGAG
Organism: Cicer bijugum; assembly: GCA_037974875.1. Lineage (NCBI taxonomy): Eukaryota > Viridiplantae > Streptophyta > Magnoliopsida > Fabales > Fabaceae > Cicer > Cicer bijugum. The sequence continues at coordinate 403,056 of JBBPBT010000374.1, forward strand.
GAAGAAAATTTATTTTTCCTCCGTTCTCTATTTTCTTTCAATTTTCCTTTTTTCCTTTTTCCTTCTTTCCTATTTCCCTCCTTTTTCCTTCCTTTTCTTTTCTTTCAATATATATATATATATATATAATACAAATATCTAAAAAAAATATCTAAATATTTCATAAAATTACCATTTCACCCATAACCTCTCAAAACCATTTTATAAAAATATCTACTCTCGTCGCAACTCAATTGACATATACAATTTTTAGCAACTCGAGATATTTTTAACAAAACTCCCCAGAATTAAATTCTTTGTTAAAGATTCACCGCAGTTAATTTAATTTATTTATCGACGAGTAATTTTAATCGGGCATCAAAATATATTTTTGGTCATTTAAACTCACAAAATATTAATAACTTGGCTAAAAAGCCTCCGGGTTCAATACCAAAATATACTAAAATACATAAAATATAATTTAAAATTATGGGTCTTACCGTAGTAATATTTTAAGATAATTATTTATAAAATAAATAATTAAAATGAAAAATAGATATAAATAATTAAAATATAACTATGCATGTAATTTCACTCAAAATCGTATTCTCTAAAATACTTTTGTTAAAATACTATTATTTTTTGAATAATAAACGAAATAACTAAATATAATATTTATAATTTATATTACTTATTAAATTAAATATATATACAATTATCAAACCATAGAAACTTATACATATAAGGAGAAGTAATCATAAAATTAATCAACATATATTATAAAATAGTTTTAACACCAAATTAATTCTTTAAAATACTATTTAATTAATAAAATTTGGGATGTTAAAATTCTTCCCTACTTAGAGAAATTTTGTTCTCGAAATTTGTAGTGTGAAATCTAATTTAACACCATCAAGGTTCAGACTTAGTCTCCAATGACATAAAAAATAGGTTGAGGACATTCATAACTCATTTAAGTACAACATAGCATAGCATGATAGAAATTATAACATGAGTCAATAACACATATCACATTTAACATTCAATTATGGAAGACAATACCATATAGTTACTCACTATAATATACAAATAAGACATAGCATATAGACTTAGTTAGTAATAACTTATTATATTTATTTGGGTGAAATTTGTCAGTTTCAACTATTTTTTTCAAACATAATATTACTATTTTTACTTCTTGAAAAATAAAGTTTAAATCCTCTCACCAAATACCCTTTATAAATAATCAAAAAGAAGGATTAAGAAGTCATAGATAGACATTCCATTCACAACACATCCCTTTAAGAATTAAATCACTCCAATTGGCGTAAGAGATGAACATATTTCTCAACTCTTTCAAAATAAAATTAATAAATATTTTTAATAATAATAACAACGAGTGATTATCGCCTATTTTATCAACGACGAGTTATCGGGGTAGCTAGTCATTCTTACTCATTGAACAAACTACTTAAGATAACAATAATTGTATTCATTCATATAATTATGGTCGGATAATTAAAAGACTTTTAACATGGTTTAAGAGTACGAAGGTGGCGCCACAACTTTTACTTCTTACTTCAAGTTAAAACAATATTTCTAAAAACAACACATAGTCAAACATGATTTAAATATGTTGGCTACTCTAAAATTTAAAATCATCATAGATATATATATATATATATATATATATTTTTTTAAATCAACAAACCTCCAACACGATTTAATTCTTTAAAATAAGTTAGCAACGATCAAACATAAAATTATATCTTTTTTTTTTATAAAATAAATCAATTTTAACTCCTTCATAATTTATTTTATTTTCTAAAAACTCTAACTTTAAAGTTAAACCAACCTTGTATATTCAACAATTATTAGAACAACTAATATGAATTTCCTACTAATTACGAAGAACACTCTAAATGGATTGCCTTAGCAAATTAATTTTTTTAAATATAAGACATATAATTTAAAAATCAGATTTTTGGGATGTTTAAGTTGTGATATTTTAAATACAGAAAATTAATTTCACAACAATTTAAATTAACATAAATAAGAATTCACAATTTCTAACACACCACTAATCAATAAAAATTGTTGCTTTTAATTTTTAACATAAAATAAGGAAATATTATTTTTTTAATTATGAAATTAACCACAACGTGATTCTTCAATAGTAAGACAATGCAAACATCCATAATTAAATAAAATTCAGAAAATTAAAAAGGAAATTTCAAGAAGTACTTGTTTACTAAAGTAAGGACATCACCAAACAATATAGATAAGCAACAATGAATAGATAATAAACAACTTCACCAATTCGTTGGCAATCAATTCACAAGAAATGTATGTTTGTGGAAAAAAAATATGGCACATAACCCACTAGAATTTTGTAAAAATAAAATAATAACCACAATTCACAAGAGACTACAACTGACATCTTACTTCCACTAAAGTGACACATGACCCACTCGAATGATTGGACAGACCTGTTTTGAAACTTTAATGTAACGCCCCAAATTTTTAATCCGAAACATTATTTAAAAATATTTATAGCTTAGAAAAATTGCGATAAATTTTTTATGTAAGAATACCTACACTACTATTCATTTAAATAATTAGTAAACCCTAAACCCCAAATAATATACATAACAATTTATATAAATTTTTACTAAAATTTCTAGCAGATAAATCGAAACTCTGTCAAAAGAAAAGAAACATTTATAAGGTATTAAAATATCACATTTCTCAAATACAAATTGAATTACTTTTGACTTTTACCTCCTATAAAGTAGTGCAAGCTCCATAAACTTGATTTAACTATAAATTCTTAATTTAATTCCAAAAATATAGTAGTACTTGTATTGTTTTCATACAAAAAGTCGTTTCTAATTAAATAAGTAAAATACAACTTATAATTCCCATTCCTAATATAACCTAATAGATTGTGGCTTCTCCCAAACTTGAACTTAAAAACTCATTAACCTGTAATAAATCAATTTCTCAGCGCTAAGCTAATCAAACAGAATAAACGAAAGAGGTTAGTTTTAAAATCATGCATGTTGATAGTATCAACCACATCGCAATAATCAATATATCACCGTATCAACCACATCACAATATCACCGTATCAACCACATCACAATATATCAAAACATTCAAGGATATAATCATATTATAAAGTCATAATCACTTAAGGAAAATCAATATCTCATAATAACATCAAATCATCTAAGATAATTTATTGTCACGTTATATACACATTGACCACAACAAAGCAATCAAAAGATGGTGCAATATTATGCATGTTCTTGATAAATATATCATCTAGATATAATACCTGCTACAAAGACAACTTCTACACAGAAAAATCACCCATACAATGAGAAAAATAAATATGCCAAAAGGAAACTTCCACTATGATTCATATGCTATGACATGATGGTGCATTATCAAATTCAAATATTTTCCCATAACCCACTAAAATACATATGCCATGACATGATTATGTATTATCAAAATCATATATTCCCACATAACCCACTAAGATTAGATCAATTATCCAAAAATAACTTATAAGAAATCATCACCTTATTCAAATATCACTAAGATCATACATCGCAGGTTCTTATCATAACAACCATCATAAAAATCCAAGCTTTCAACTCACATAACATGAAGATCGTATATTCATAAGCAACTATCACAAAGGGAAACATTTCAACTACACATCAAGAAACCATATATAAAATTTTCATAAAAATCAAAAATTTAATATGTTACATCATAAAAATTTAAACTTTCATCACATACATATAAAAATTACAATCTTCATAATATGCCACTCATAAATTCAAATTTTATCACATATGTCATACATAAGACTTTCAACACATTAAAAATAAAAACATAAATTTCTTCTCATATGCCACACAGTTGATAATTTTTTGCTACTTTGATGAAGGCTAGTTGATTTTAATGAGTTACTTGATAAGAAGTAATCATGTTCAGAGAAAGCAAACAACGAAAGAATAAATAATTGCACACATAGATTAATCATGGTTTACCACTAACTTGGATACAAGCAGTTCCCTCATTCAGATGGCTTTAATCCTCTAATTAAAATACCTTAAATTACAAAGCACCTGACCCTTCAAGCCAGTTTTCCCAAACAACCTAAGACTTTTAAGAAACTAACCACATTGACCCTACAAGGCTAGTATTCTCTTGACAACCTGACGATCCCAAATTGAAGAAGGAACTATGCCACTCTCGGGTTGGATACAAAAGATTGAAAATTTAAGTGTTTGCTTCTAACTAAATTGATTTAAAAATAACTATAACACTCTAAGAAAAAATACTTAGAAAATAATTCTCATGAAACAAGTGTTTCTCTCTTCGAACTCTAAGATAATTTGGAATTTGAGCTTGAGTTCTTATACTCTTTTATGATTTTTCAATAATTTTCTACTTCAACCTTCAATTTAGTCCTTGTTTAATTTTGAATTGTATCTTCATTCCTTGCTTGGTCAACAATAATCTTATTCAAATATAATTTTGAACAAGATGTTTTTTGATAATATGTTCTTCAACGAATTCTTTATATTTGAATCTAGTCTGAGTATTTCTTCTAGTTTGGTTTTGTTCATATTATGTTCATATTGAGTTTGTAAACTCTTCAAATTAATTTTGTTCTTATTTTATTGTAGATAAATCTTGACAAAATATTCTTGTAAATAATTCATATCTTGTGATAAATCATAATCAAATCTTCTTAAAATCTTGACCATATCTTGTTTTCAACTAGGTCAAACATTTTCTTCAATCATAAATCTAACTCAAATCTTATTTTAGATTTTCTTCAAAACATTTGACCATATCTTCTTTTCAACTTGGTCAAAGATTTTCTTCAATCATAAATCATAATCAAATCATATTTTAGATTTTCTTCAAAAACATGAATCTTCTTTCATACTCTGTGAAGTGAAAATTATTGTCCTCATGAAATGCTTTTGTTTATAATAAAATTATAAGTATAAAAACAACTTGGTTCCAATAAAAGAAAAACACAATTAGTCCCAAACTTGTATGGTCAAGGTGAAGTTGCCTTCAACAACCTATGGTTTTCAGGTTGTGTTGAGAACACTTGACTTGTAAGTCAAGGAGTTTTTTAGCCTCTAAATGTTTGTATGTGTCAGGTTGTTTTGAGAAAACTGACTTGTAGTGTTAGGTGTTATGTACTTCAATGATTTGAATTATTGATTAAATCATTCTAAGTGAAGGGACTGGATGTAGCTACCAATTTAGTGGTGAACCTGGATAAATCTGCTTGTGTCACTTTACTTCTGCCCTCTTTACTTTATTGATGCCTTTGATTACTTAAGCATGATATCTACTGCCTCTATTTTAGTTAAAATCAACAACCCGAACAAGTTCTCGAATAAATAATTAAAAACATACAACTTAGACAAACACAATTGAGACAAAGAAGTAGTGTCGTTGTTAAGAAAAAAAAAGATGTGAATAGAAATTAAGAACTCTAGATGCAAAGTGAAAGTAGAGTGAGTTAAACTTTCTTTAATACCATTATAGTAAACATGCACAATGTACAATTGTAGAGAATGAGAGAAATATTTGGCTTTAGATTCACTGAATTTTGGAAATCTGTTACATTAGGTTTATATATACAAAAGGTGAAAAATTAAAAGCAACAAAATAAAACTAACTCTAACAAACTCATATAACTCACTAGAATACTCTACGGTTGATAGCATGAATTATGGATTTGTTATTGTTGACGATTTTTAAAGATTTAGATGGGTTTTATTTTTGAAACAAAAAATGATGATTTATGTAGTATTTCAAATTTTTTGTAAAATAGTTCATAATGAAAAAAGCTCAACTTAACTTCAACAAGTAAAGTCCAATCAACTTCTAGTTTGCACCTACAAACTGTTGAGGAAATCATCCACTATAAGGCTAAGTTGCAAATGAATGAGTTTAGGTTTTTCTGAAAAATCTCTCTCAAGTGCTTGTTTACAATGTAATACGTTCAAATTTTTCTTTCTCGACAACTAGATATATTTTTAATGATTGTAGAATGTAATGGTGTGGTATTGTGTGTGGTTTTTGTGAAATTGTTATACATTGTTCTGTTGCCTATTCCCAAGTGATGAAGTATGTCCTTTTTTCGGAGGCTTTAAGGTATGACCTTTTTATTTCCTAGAAGAAAGACAACATGTATCTTGATGGATTTCACCATAGAACCGTTGAAGATAAATTTATCCGTTGAGCTCAATGTAAATCACAATTCCAGAAATCACTTCTCGTAACTTGAATGAAAACAGAGGAAGCAGAGGGTGCAAGATCAAAGCATTGTATTACTGACCATCAGAGCATGGTGATTATCATAGGATGCACAAAAGTATGTCATCTCATAGGGTTAACTATCATAAGATAATTTACTCTCATTAAAGTGTTGACTTCTTCATAGCCGTTGACTTTATCATATGAATTTTCTTTTTCAAAATATTGACTTCTTTAGAAACTAACCACCTTGACCATACAAGTTGAGTCTTCACCTAACAATCTGACAACCCCATATTAAAGAGGGAACTAAACCGCTATCGTGTTGGATACAAAGGATTGTAACTTGAGTAATTGCTTCTAACAAAACTAATATTAATAATAACTATCGCACTCTAAGAAAAGAACACTGAGAAATCTTGGTCAAACATTTTCTTCAATTACAAATTAATATAAAATCTTATTTTAGATTTTCTTCACTTATACATTTGAATCAAATCTTCTTTTAGATTTTATTCTAAAACATGCATCTTCTTTCATACTCTTTGAAGTCAAATATATTGTTCTCTTAATTTTTTTGTTATCATCAAAACTCTTAAGTATCAAATCAACTTGGTTTCAATAATCTCCCCATTTTTTATGATGATTAAACTTGTATTTTTGATAACCTCTATGTATAACAAACTCTAAGTATAACCTCTATGTCAAAAATTTCAGTTTCACTCTAAAAACCCTCTTATTTCTTCTTTTCTGGTTTTCAGATTATGAGTTTGCATATTCTTTAATTAGAGGGCCTGGATTAAGGGATTTGAATTCCCATCTAGGTTTGTAGTCTTGATGAAATTGATTGGAGTGTACAAAGAAGTCTCCTGATTCTAGTTGTTAGTTCTTAAAGGTTTATTTTCTTTACATATGGGTAGCATATGACAAGATATTTTAGTGTGACCTTTCTTATAGCAAATAATACATAAATTATTAAAGGTAACAAACTTAGGTTTAATTACTTTTTCTTGATATCCTATTCCTCTTTTACCATTCCTACAAACACCATAAATCAGAGATGCATACTTGCTTCTTTCTATACCATTATCATGAAAATCTCGAAATACTTATTCATGCTTATCATAGTTACATGTGGTATTTTCAATTGATGTTGAACTATAACTAGTTTTCAGTTAGATTTTTAGCCTTAAATTCATCAATATCAATTTCAATATTTGCATTCTCTATTTAAAGTGCAGTAATATCAATTTTCAGAGTAGCATTTTCTGTTTTATGTTCAATAATATCAGTTTTCATAGTTGTGTTTTATGTTCAATAATATCAGTTTTCATAGTTGTGTTTTATGTTTTAAGATTAGTAATATCAGTTTTCAGAGTTGTGTTTTGTGTATTTTCTTTCCTAAGTGTTTTATGTTTTAAAGATAATTTGTGATTCTTATTTAAAAAACTTTTTTATAGCAGTAAATAAATCTAATTGAGTAAATTCATAAGATACCCCAATTTCTTAATTTGCTGATTCACTAAATCTAGACATGTTGAACCCTTTGATCTTTCCTCAAACATTGTAAGTGCTTAGCCTTGAGACCGAGCCTTGATGCCAATTGAAGGTGCAAACACGAGAAAGCGGGTTGAATTGTGTTTTATAAAGTTGACAACTCTTTGCTAATTTGATGAAGGGTTGTTGGTTGTTATGATTTACATGGATAAGAAGCAACTAGAATCAAAGGCAGCAAGCAATAAAAGCATAAATAATTTTACACATAGATTTATCTTGGTTCACCGCTAACATGGCTACGACCAGTCCCCTCACTTAGAAGGCTTTAATCCACTAATTCAATTACTTTTAATTACAAAGCACCTGACCCTTCACGTCAGTCTTCCCAAACAACCTGACAACCCCAGACTTTTGAGAAATTAACCTCTTTGACAATACAAGCAGAGTCTTCACTTAACAAAGGTGATAATAATAATAACTCTCAAACTCTAAGAAAAGAACACTAAGAACTAACTTGAACTAGTGTTTCTGTAACACCCCAACTCTTACCAACGCGAGTGTATTTTTTTTTTAAAAACAATGAAATAAAACAAAGAAACAAACAAATAAATAAAGAAGGAAATACTTTTGGATAAATATTTAAGTCATAACATAACAACCAAGTCAACAAATATTTACAAGCAGTGCAATAGTTTTTGAAATAAAAATCCAATGAATTCAAACATCAAAATACACCGGGGCTATGAGGCCTATCAGCCATAGCTCATAACCCTGGGGTATTCTCGGCAGACCTGTACAAAAGCACTGCCTCCAAGAATTTTAACTTTCCCCACGTCACATCAAAAAGTGGAACTTGGACCCATCAAAAGAAAAGAAATCAAACAGTTTATGCATAGATACAATCTTCCAAAATGAAACAAATACAATCACAAAAGAAAGACATCTAGTCCTTATACAACCACCTAATCTGATCATGCTACAAAACTATAAAACCCTGGTGATCTTCACACTCCCCGCAAGATCCTCCAAACACAGCTTCGGTCAGGTATGTCTAACTACGTGACCATCTCCAAGGTACCTATTGGTAGGACGATCCTGGGTCTCATCTGAGGGCAAAGCCCATATTTCCACAATAATTGTAAAGGGTCACCAATCGAAATTAACAAATATCACATAGCAAAATTCTTATATTTTCAAATGCTCAAAAGAACCTTTCGTCTTAGCATATTCCTTGAAAGGGTTTTCATATGTCCAAAAATGCATATACAATTTTGAAAAATGAAGTTTTGACAAACTGTACTGTCATAGCCGAATAAAACTGAGAAAATGCAGATTTTCAATTCTAAAATGGCTCTGAGTAAATCAATAGTTCAAAAATTAATGTTATCAATTATGAACACATAATTAACACCAAATTAATCTCCAAAAATTCACACCTCAACCACACATCGAATATTCATTAAATCAATTATGAACACGTAATTACATCAAAACTTAATCAACCCAACTTCACACCTTAAAGCAATTACGGCAAATCACAATAACAACCGAATATGTATATACAATCATCATAGTATAATAAACATAACTTGCATGCCAAACACTCTAACAAAATGCATATATGCCAAAATGCATGATTCCAGAATTCCAAACCAAAACCCTCCTCTAAGGGGCATAAATCATAATTGTACTATCTATCACAGACCAGTACTAATTACCGAGGTGCCACCTATCACGGGTCAACATGATTTACTAAAAAGCGTGAATCATAAATGTACCGCCTATCACAGACCAGTACTGTTTTCGAGGTGCCACCTATCACGGGTCAGCATAATTTACTAAAAAGCGTAAATCGTAAACGTACCGCCTATCATAGACCAATACTATTTACTTAGGTGCCACCTGTCACTAGTCATCACAATTTATGAAAAAGCGTAAATCATAAATGTACCGCCTATCCCAGAATAGTACTGTTTATCGAGATGACACCTATCACGGGTCAGCACAATTTACTAAAAAGCGTAAATCGTAAATGTACCGCCTATCACAGACCAGTAATGTTTACCGAGGTGCCACCTATCACTGGTCATCACAATTTACTAAAAAGCGTAAATCGTAAATGAATCGCCTATCACAGACCAGTACTATTTACCGAGGTGCCACCTATCACGGGTCAACACAATTTACTAAAAAGCGTAAATCGTAAACGTACCGCCTATCACAGACATGTACTGTTTATTGAGGTACCACCTATCACGGGTTAGCACGATTTACTAAAAATGTGTAGTCTATCACAGACCTACACGACGCGAAAATCCCCGAAAGGAAAAGATGAACCAACAAATCACATGGCATTATCTCGTGGCCCATCACGGTCGCCACTATCACCATGGCCCCATCGTGGTTACCATGTACTATGAAATGCATAAGCATACTCTGACTCTTTTCACAACAATCATTAAGTAAATGCAGCTATTAAAAGATTCTCTATTTTTAATACTCATTTAACACTAATGATTTTTCATATACAACGCAGAGCATACTCAAACATATTTATTCACACCAATTTCAATTTCAAAAAACACACATTATATATATATATATATATATATATATTATAATAAAATAAATTCCAAAACAAATATCTAGATATTTACAAATATCTAGATATTTTTATAAAAATGATCATTACGCATGTCACCTCACATCAAATCAGAAACAACTTTTTCAGAAAAAAATATACTCTCACCGCAATTAAATCAGCAGATGAATTTTTCCAAAAATTGACGCATCTAAAAAAAAAAAATTCTTCGATAAAATATTTATCGTAATTAAATAAAATTATTCATCGACGTATAATTTTAATTTTTAATCGGGTCTCCAAAAAGATATTTTTGGCATTTAACTCACAAAATACCATAACATTGGCTAAAAAGCTTCAGAAATTCAACACAAAATTCCGCAAAATACATAAATTAGAAGTTAAAATTAAGGCTCTTACAGTTTCTCTCTTTGAATTCTAAGACTACTCTTTTCTACATTTCGACGATTTTCTTGTTCAAACTTGAGTATCTATTTTAAGTTAAAATTTAGGCTTTAATTTAGTCCTTGTTTAATTCTAAATTGTATCTTGTTCAGGTTGAGTTTTACAATTTTTCAGATTGATTTGGTTCCTATTTTATTTAGATTGAGTTTATAAATTATTTAGATTGATTATGTTCATATTTTGTTGTAGATAAATTTTCTTCAAATCATCTTCAAATATTGATCAATTCTTCTTCAAATTTTGATCAAATCTAAACTTTAACTGTTTTTCAACATGGTCAAAGATTTTTTTTTTCAATTACAAATATTAATCAAATCTTATTAAAGATTTTCATCAAGTAGAAATTTGAATCAAATCTTATTTTATATTTTCTTCAATTATAAATCTGAATCAAATCTTATTTTAGATTTTCTTCAAAAACACGAATCTTCTTTCAAACTCTTTGAAGTCAAATATATTCTTCTCGTAAAATACTTTTGTTATCATCAAAACTCTAATCATAAAATCAACTTTGTTCCAACAACGCTTGCTTGCATCTTTAGAGGCAACAATGTACAACCTTATCATGCACCATCAGTGGTGTCTTGGTGTTTCTTTTTATTAATTTGATCATCAGAGGATGTTACATAATACCCTACACAAACACTTGATCTTGAAACTACAAAATTAGTTAAAATACAAGTGCATTAAATTGTTCCCACAAATACAATTTGTTATGATAAAAAAAGATAAGGAATTGTTCTTCATACCATCTCGATTCTAACAATCTGCCCCTTTTTGATGATGACAAAACATCTATTCTTGTGAAAATTTAATAATAAAAAAATAAAGCATAGTTCGTAAAGCTCCCATTAACTCTATGCATATTTAAAAATAAATTGGTATTTTTTGTCATTAGACGAAAAGAGTGAATAATTGCTTGTTAGTCTATTACAAAACAGACTTAAGAGATCATATATATTTAACTTTAAAATTCTATTCTATCCAAGACAAGGCATATACAGATCAAAACATCATTTAAATATGGAAACACTGTTCAGATTCTTTAATAAAGTTGAACTTGTCCTTAGCAAGAGGTTTTGTAAAAATATTAGCCAACAAATTATCAATGTCAACCAATTTTATATATATGATTCTCGTTTTGACAAAATCACTTATAAAGTGATGTTTCATTTCTATATGTTTTGACATATAAAGTAAAATAGAGTTTTTAGTTAAACAAATTGCAGAATGGTATCACAAAAATTTGGAATTTTACTCTCATAAAGTTTTTAATCCTCTAGCTGATGCTTCATACAGAAACATTGAGTACTACATCCAGATGTAGAAATGTATTCTGCTTCTGTTGGGCATAGAGTGGTCGTGCCTTGTGTCTTACTTGACTTGGAGATAGGGGTGGGAATAGGTCAGGACAGGCCAGGCTTTGAAAGGCCAAAGCCTGGCCTACAATGAATTTTTTAGGCCTAAGTCTGGCCTACGGCCTTTCATAGGCTAAACTAGACCTTTAAATTCATATTTAAATGTTATATTTTACATTTTTTTAAAATAGGCTAAACTACACCTTTATATACAAGGAAAACTAATAAATTTATAATCAAATCAAATAAAATAATCACTAACATGTTTGTAATGCAAAAACCTTTCAATAAAACAAAAAATAAAATAAATTCATAATTAACAAACTCTAAAAAGTCCTTCAAAAATTACAAATAAAATAAAATGAATTCTATAAACAGTTACGCATATCAGCCAACAAAACACATTCAAATCCCAATGAATGAAAAAAATATGATATCAAATCTTCAAGGTGATTTTGTATCTCTTGTTTATCAACCTTCAAAAACAAAAGAAAAAATACATATATGTTAGACAATAAACTAAAAAGTATTAAATAAATAAATGAGCAAATTATTAAAAAAAATAAATAAATACAACTTGATATATGGAGAATCATATAAATCGGTATGGTTACTAGGTGTGTGTGTGTATATATATATATATATA
>JBBPBT010000374.1:416299-440657 GCA_037974875.1 Cicer bijugum
ATATATATATATATATATATATATATATATATATAAAGGTAACAAATAAACAATTCTCCATACCTACATGATACTTTACCCATATTGATTTACATGATTCTCCATATACCGATCGATACTAATGTACATATATGTATATTAAATAAAAAATAAATTTTCTAACAAACTGATTTTTAAAAAATTTGAAACAAACACCCTTTAAACCCTAAAAAATGATTTTTTATTTAAATAAATAATTTTTTTATTGAAACAAACGCACCCATTATTTTCTCCCAAACAACTAGGAATATTACCTCTAAACAAATACTCTCAAACCACTCAGAATATTACCTCTAAACAAATTCTTTCAAACAAACTCATATTCAGTAATAATAAACAATTAGGATTTCCAAGTTTATATGTTAATAATATATATATATATATAAAGATAACAAAGAAATAGTATTGATTTTAATAAAATATAAAGGTAACAAATAAATAGTATTGATTTTTATAAAAAACTTTGTTGGAGTGAGTGCAATGGAAATTAGAAGAAAAAAAACGGAGAATGGAATAAATAATAAAATATATATAGGTTGCCTAGTCAGGCCTAATAGGCTTTTTTATAATTTTGAGCCTGACCTATTTACATAAATAGGCTTTCAAAATAGCATGAGCCTAGCCTTTTTATTAAACAGGCCAGACCATAAGTAGGCCAGACCATAGGCCCCTACGGACGGCCTAGCCTATTCCCATCCCTACCTGGAGACCATATATTCACCAAGGAACATGTAGTTTCCGCTGATTCTTCTTTTTTCAACCATCTGTTCTGCATAGTTAGCATCACATAATCCAACTAACATCTACTCAAAGGATAACTTATACATCAGGCCATGGTTAGTAATGTCTTTCAGTTATCTAAAGAGGTTTGTTTGATTTGTTTGAGCAAACCAAATAAAGATTTATCTTTTAGAGCATATTGTAACACCCCAATTTTCAAAGCGAGAGTGTATTTTTTTTTTCAAAACCAATTCATATAACAAAGAAATAAATAAGGAAAATACCCTTGGATAACTATTTAGGTCATAACACCCCGACAATTAAGTCAATATAATTTACAAGCAGTGGAATAGTTTTTGAAATATGAATCCAAAGTAGTTACACATCAAAAAGTGGTACATAGAACCCATCGAAAATAAACTGTCATGCTGACAATATTAGTATAGGTACAGTCTTCCAATTTAAAATAAACCCAATCCAAAAGAAGACATCTAGTCCCTATACGTCAACCTAATCTGATCATTCCACAAAAACTATACATCCTGAGTGATCTTCACGCGCCCCACAAGATCCTCCTAACATAGCTCCAGCCAGGTGTTTCCAACTACATCACCAATCGAAATTAACAATTAACACATAACATTTAAGTTTTTAAATGCATAAAATAACCTGTCAACTTAGCATGCATCTTAAAAGGGTTTCCATATGCAAAACATTCATATAATACTTGCCAGGTAAGATGAAATCAAATAAGGTTTTTAATCAATCAAGTAATGAATCAACTGACCAATCAATTGATGAAACAACTGCCCAATCGATTGTCCGACTCAGAATAAAAGTTTTTACTAAGCAAATCGATTGGGAAATTGATTTCTTAAAGGTTTTTAGTGAAAACTGTATTCTGGGTTTAAATTAATCGATTGGGAAATCGATTTTATTAAGTAGCTGAGCCCCTGTAACTTGCCAAATCGATTGGCAAATTGATTTCTTAAATAATTGAGCCCCTGTAACTTGCCAAATCGATTGGCAAATCGATTTCTTAAATAGCTGAGCCCCTGTAACTTGCCAAATCAATTTCTTAAATAGCTGAGCTCCTATAACTTGCCAAATCGATTGGCAAATCGATTGTGTTCAATATCTTTTAACAGAATCGATTGGGAAATCGATTTTCCTGAAGTAATTCCAAAACTATATAACTGAATCGATCCCCATTACACACAATTCCAAAACATAACACTTAGCACTTATAACACAATCACTACGACATCACGAGCTTCGAAATAGTTTTGCAATCAAACATACTATCACACAATGCGAAAACATCCATACTTGACAATTAAAACCCAATTACCACGACAACTTAAGTTCAAACACTCAATCATAATCTTCAATCAAACACGACTCGCGTGCCAAGCACCCTAATGCAACGCGTATATGCCAAAATGCATGGACTCGAAATTCAAATCAAACTCTTCGGGAGTAGAAAATCGTAATTGTACAGTCTCTCACAGACCAGCACTTATTACCAAGGTGCCACCTATTACAGGCCTGCACGATTTCTTAATTTTTAACCTAGCACAAGTCTTAAACCTCAATTCCAAACAAAACCCTCCGCGAGAGGCGTCAATCTTAAACATACAGTTTCTCACGAACGAACACGAGTGCAGTCTCTCATGGACAAACACAATTTACCAGGGTGTAGTCTCTCACGGACAAACACATGTGCAGTCTCTCACGGACAAACACAATTTACCAGGGTGTAGTCTCTCACGGACAAACACTTGTGCAGTCTCTCACGGACAAACACAATTTACCAGGGTGTAGACTCTCACGGAAAAACACATGTGCAGTCTCTCACGGACAAACACAATTTGCCAGGGTGTAGTCTCTCACGGACAAACACCTGTACAGTCTCTCACGGACAAACACAATTTACCAGGGTGTAGTCTCTCACGGAAAAACACCTGTTCAGTCTCTCACGGACAAACACAATTTACCAGGATATAGTCTCTCACGGACAAACACCTGTGCAGTCTCTCACGGACAAACACAATTAAGTAAAGGCAGATATTAAAAGATTCCCCGTTTTTAATACCCATTTAACTCTCACAATTCGAACGACAATCATTATGTAAACGTAGACATTAAGAGATTCCCCATTCTTAATGCTCATTTAACTCTAACGATTTCCACTACAAACATTAAGTAAACCGAGATATTAAAAGATTCCCCATTTTTAATACTCGTTTAACTCTAATGATTTTCACAACAAACATTAAGTAAACCGAGATATTAAAAGATTCCCCATTTTTAATGTTCGTTTAACTCTAATGATTTTCACAACAAACATTAAGTAAACAAAGATATTAAGAGATTCCCCATTCTTAATACTCATTTAACTTAAACGATTTTCACTGCAAATATTAAGTAAACAGAGGTATTAAAAGATTCCCCATTTTTAATACTCGTTTAACTCTAATGGTTTTTAAATTCCACACAAAACATACTCAAACATATTATCAAATTCAATCCACAATTCACACCAAATCACATCAATTCATTTTTCCACAAAAATCCAACCAAACACATCTCATATTTCATAAGTATCAATTATGAACACGTCAAATACGACAAACACAAATCATCACAACCCACCACACAAACACATCAAATTTCATTTCCTTAAAATCATACATAAATGAGTTAAATTCATTTTCCACGAAACACTCATCAGTATCACCAAAACCCAACATTAGAATTTCACCCATAAAAGTATTAAATTCATTTTCTCCAATTCAACTCTTCAATCCAAACCAAAATTCTTTTTCACACAACCACAGATAAGTCCCTAATGCAAACTAAAAGTTTGGAAGGAGCCGCGAGTAAATCCGGTAAAATCTCCGCACGCGATGTCGCTTCCAAAGTTGGTTCCCTAGCACCGTAGTGTAGTGGTGAGCAACTTTCCCTTCTATCTCTTAGTGAAACGAAGCTTAGATCTAGATGAAATGTGGAGATTTGCGTTTGACGGTTTTGAAATCACTAACACCATTTCCGAATCCGGGAAGAAGGAAGAAGTTGGGAATTTGTTCTTTCTCACCCACTAAGCCTTGGGTTTCTCTTCTTGAACTACAAGAAGCAACGAAAATGAACAAAAGGGGAGAGAGGAAGATAATGGTTCGCGAGGCAGAGGAAGAAGAAGTTCTGTTTCCTTCCTTTCTTCTATTTTCCTCTCTTTCTAATTCCTTTTCTTTTCCCTCCAAACAAACATATATATATATATATATATATATATATATTTATATATATTAATTATAACTTATCAAATATCTCAAAAAATCTAGATATTCATTAAAATTACCATTTCACCCCTAACCTCTCCAAACCATCTTTTGTTAAACCTATCTACTCTAGTTGCAACTCAATTGACATATACAATTTTTAGCAACTCGAGATATTTTTAACCAAACTCCCAAGAATTAAATTCTTCCTAAAAGATTCACCGCAGTTAATTTAATTTATTTATCGACGAGTAATTTTAATCGGGCATCAAAATATCTTTTTGGTCATTTAAACTCCTAAAATATTAATAACTAGGCTAAAAAGCCCCTGAGTTCAATACCAAAATCCACTAAAATACATAAAGTATAATTTAAAATTATGGGTCTTACACATATCTTGTCTTCATAGGGTCACTTGTGTTCCCTATAATCAGAGAGTTTGGATGAGATGATTTGTACATCCATCCATTTCTAGATTCTAGAGGATCATGACTTGTTCTGATGTTATCAATCTTATCACCTATACTTTGTTTGTTTTCTCCAATGTGTTTATTTCCTTTAATTTTCTTGTTTCTTTGAGTTTTCTTAGTCCTCTAATTATCTTGGTTCTTTTGGTTTTCGAGTTTCCTCGGGGTTGCTTGTTTCCTCTTGGTTTTGTGGACCAGGAGAATCCAAATCTAGCTCTGAATTTTTATAGTTAAGTTGTTTGTCGTCAAAAATAACATGGATTGATTATTATACAATCAAAGTCTCTTGGTTGCATACTCTATAGACTTTAGACCTTTAATCGTATCCCAAAAGGATGCAATTTGTGATGGTGAATCACATTTGCCATGTTTTTTTGTTAGTATTTAAAATATAGCAAACATAGCCAAATTGGCGAAGGTAAGAAATGTTGGACTTTTTACTTTTCCACAATTTATAGGGAATCTTATTTAGAATAAATCAAATAAAGACTTTGTTTAAATATAACATGTTGTGCTCGCTACTGATGCTAAGAAGTGCCTTACAACATTCATCACCATGATCGTAGTGTCTGTCATTTCTTGAAGAGATCACTTTTTCTTTCTGCAATACTATTATGCAGAGGTGTCCTAGGAGTGGAAAAGTTATGTAAAATTTGTAGAACCAAAAACAAATGAAAGGGGGGTTTGAATTGTGTTTTGTATCTAAAATAGTGCAGAGAGACATAACCAATTTATCTCGGTTCACAACTATTTTGAGATTGATTTTCCATATAAACTTTCAAAAATGAATCTTATAATGGATTTAGTGTATCATGTTTAAAATAGTTGGGAAGTAGAGGATATGATTGTTAGAGCATCTCTTAAGATTTTTTGAGACAAGTAGCAGATTCAGGATGTTCATCCAAGGATATGCAAATGCTTTTCTTCTTTGGAGCATTAACTTTCATCATATTGTTGACTTTCATTAGATAGTTGACTTCTATAAGAGCATTGACTTCCTTTAGAGTATAAACATAAGTCATAGTCAGAATATCGAACGATTGAAAGGACTATGTGATTATTAGAGGCAAATGATAACTCATTTGTCGAGATTATTAGAGAGAAACAATTACTTGTTTTGTTATTTGTATCAATGGAAGACTAAAAGAGAAAAACTACATTCAACAGAAGAAATTTCAAATAGAGCATATCATGGATGTCCAGAGTCACCTCAACTAAAGTACTGCTTGCATTATCGGAGTCAGCCAACATAGTGTCACACGCATCAGAGGTGGTGCATGTAAGAGCACTTATATCAGACTTATAGAAACCGAGTGAAGCAAAATATGTTGGAACCAATATGATTTTATATTCAGTGGTTTGCTGATAACAAAATAATTTAATGAGAATAATATATTTGACTTCAAAGAGTATGAAAGAAGATTCATGTGTTTGAAGAAAATCTAAAATAAGATTTGACTCAAATTTATAACTGAAGAAAATCTAAAATAATATTTGATTCAACATTATAATTGAAGAAAAACTAAAATAAGATTTGATTCATATTTAAAATTAAATAAAATCTTTGACCAATTTGAAAATAAGATATGGTCAAGATTTGAAGAAGATTTAATCAAAATTTGAAGAAGATTTTATCAATATTTGAGGATTTGATCAAGATTTGAAGAATATTTATCTACAACAAAATATGAACATAATCAATTTGAAGAATTTGAAAACTGAATCTATAAAAAATAGGAACTGAATCAATCTAAACAATTTACAAACTCAATCTGAAGAAGATACAATTCAGAATTAAACAAGAACTAAATTGAAGCCCAAATTTTAACTACAAATAGATACTCAAGGTTGTCAAAAAAAAAGCATAAAAAAAAAAGAAAAAAAAGTAGTCTTAGAGTTCAAAGAGAGAAACACTTGTTCAAGTTAGAAATATTTTTTGAGTGTTCTTTTCTTAGAGTATGAGAGTTATTATTATTATCAACTTTTTAGAGGCAACTACTCAAGTTCCAATGTTTTGTACTCAACGGATAGTGGTTTAGTTCTTTCTTAAATCAAGAGTTATAAAGTTGTTAGGAGAAAACATGGCTTGTAGAGTCAAGGTGGTTACCTCCACAAAAGTCTAAGGTTGCCAGGTTGTTTGGGAAGACTAGCTTGGAGGGTCTGGTTGTGTTAAATTAATTATGCTTTTATTTTTTGCTGCCTTTGAATCCGATTGCTTCTACTCCAAGTAAGTCAACAAAATCGAATTAGTTTATTTATTTATTTATAAATTATCGAAAAGTTATCAACTTTGGCAAACACAATTGAACCCCCCCAGCCCCCCGTTCTAGTGTCTGCACCTTCAATTGACATAAGAGCTCGATTTCAAGGTTGAGCGCTTTAGAGTGTTTGACAAAAGATCGAAGGGGTCAATATGTATGGATTTAGTAAAGAAGCTACTGGAGGAAACATCAACATACCACCTTTGTTTGAAGGATAATGTTTTGAGTATTGGAAGGACAAGTTGATTTTTCACAAGATTTGAACATTGGGACTTGTTGGAAGATGATTCTATTGCTTCGGAGAATACTGATGGTATTGAAATTCCAAGAAAAGAGATGAATGAAGATCAAAAGATGACGTACAAGATGCATCATAAGTCCAGAACATTCATGATAAATGCACTCACCTTCAAGGAGTTTGACAAATGCACCAACAAGGAGACAACAAAAAGTATTTATGATAGTCCGATTCTTACCCATGAAGGAAGCAAGAAAGTTCAAGAAGCAAAGGCCAATCTCCTAGTCAAAAAGTATAAGTTTTTAAAGATGGGAGAAGAAGAAGACATTGAAACAATGTTTTCCAAATTGTTGATCCTGGTCTTAGGACTAAAGGTAATTGTGAAGAGTTATACTACTATTGATCATGTGAAGAAAATTCTTAGGAGTCTGACAAGAAAGTGGAGACCTAAGATCACTGTCATTCAAGAAGCAAATGATATGAATACTATTAAGCTAAAGAAATTAATCAACTCTCTCAGATCACATGAAATTGAGATTGAAGAAGATGAGCCCAAGAAGAAGAACAAGACTCTAGCCTTGAAATCCAAGCAGAAGAATATTCTAAAGGAAACATCACTATCAGATGATAGTGATTCAAATTATCAGAATCAAAACATAAAGGAAGATGAGATTGCCTTCAAAGTTAGAAGAATTCAAAGCATGTGGCACAATAAGAGGAAAACATTCCCTCAAAAAAATTCCAAAAAAAAAACATTATCTGCTATGGATGCAATGAACCTGAACATATCAAGTTAGAATGTCCAAATTTGGAGAAAGAGAAACACTAGAGGCAAACTTCTAGACCCAAGAAGTAAGAGGGGGTTATGGGTGCAAGGTCAAATAGAGGACAAACTATGTTGGTTGGTTGGGGAGAGAGAAATAAATGAGTGGGTTCAAGTTCAATGTGGGGGATATGAATAGGTTTCTCATAGTTTGAATGTACCTTATGTTTCTTCCTCTAATGAAGGGATGCCATGTCTTAATTGGTGTGGGTTGTTTCTTCCTCATCCTCTTCAAACTTTAGATTAAGAAAGACTATTTTCCTCTTGTTCTAAAAAACCTGTTAAGTTTAAGGAAGAGGCAAAGAAACTGGGGCCTTAGCTTGGCTAGACTGGGATATTCTAAGATATTCCAAAATGACTTCATTTTTGTCTTTTGCAAACATGGGAGCAACAAAATCATCAACCTTAGAGAGAGTAGCTAGATATTTACTTGTTTGACTTGTATTCTTCTGGCGTCACCATTAGTTTGAATACAGTGCATATGGGACACTAGTGTCATCTCAATGAAGTGGGAGATATTTAATATAGGAGAAAATGAAAATACCAAGTGTTCCTCATGAACACACCCTTCAACTTCCTCTAGAGCCTGACTGAGGGAAGTACGCATGAGTACTGTAGTGATCAATAAAATGTAGGGAATACACTTGATTTTCTCTGTTCTAAATTTGATGATGCATGGCCTCACGTGTAACGAGATGACGTGGGGAAGGTTCATCTTGATCCTTTCAGAGATGTGCCACATTAGACCCTTGTGGTCTTTTCTAACATCGTCCACTAACATACTTTGGGCACCACACATCAAATAAGGATTTTGGAAAGAGCTCTATACTTAGGTTTGAGGTGTAGCGATTTGGAATCACATTGGAGTTTTCAAAGAGTTCTTTGTTGATTATGTAAAAGCTAACCCTTAACTCATACCCATTTTCCAACAACATGGGTTCGCGTGGGAATTTTCTGATGGAAGCAAGAGATTGTTGAGTGATCTTGATAGGTAGACCCAACACAGTGCTTGAAACCTCGTTGTCGGTTACATTGAAGAATTTCGAGTTGATCTAGGTTACATTGAAGTGTTAGAACATGTCATACGTTTGAGGGAATTGAGGATGAACTTGACGCCACTGAAGTAGGAGAGATTTGAAGTTGTAAAAACACGAGAATAGGGGGTTGAATTTTGCTTACACTAATTAAAAACTTCTTTTCAAAAATCGTATTTATAATACTAGAATTGGTATAACAAATCCAAGGCAGCAAAAACACAAAGTATCAAGGTAGACGGAAAAACATCAGGATTTATACTAGTTCACTTCCAACGTGGAAGCTACATCCAGTGCCCTTACACATAAGGATTTGCCCACTAATTCAGAACCTAAATTACAACATTTGACCCTACAAGTTAATCTACTCAACTTCCAGTCTGAAACATACAGATCGTTGAGGCACTAGAAAACCATGACCCTACAAATCAAGTTTTTTAACTTCCAACTTGAAAACCTACAAGTCTAGAGGCAGAAAAGTCACTACTAGGTTTGGTTGCAAATAAGTGAAATTATGTTCTATTTTGATTCTTCTTAGTGGATTAATTATAATGAACGGCACACTAAAACAAGGCCCTAAACACTAACTAATATAAAGTTGAACAAGTGCCTTTGATAAAAATAAAACCTTGAATTCTAAATGCTTAGATAATTTTGAGTTCGCAAGGTTTTCAGAGTTGTTGTGTTGTGTCTTCTTTTTCAGAATCAATCCTTTTATAAAGAATGAATTAGGGTTTGAATATGGTCCCAAACAAATTCTAAAAGTATCTTCATTACGTGAGGTCAACAAAGATCTTCACTAAAAGCACACGTCGGTAGATAATGTTTTGGAAAATGACCGGTGAACTTTGATTAATTCCCAAATGAATCTTCAACCAAATCTTGTAGAATGATTATGTGTCACAATGTCAAAGTTATTGCTTGAAAATAATTCTCCTTGAATCTTCAGAGTGTATCTTCGTTGTGTGGAGTCAACCGAGATCTTCGTGAAAAAATCAAACCTTGATAGATAGGGTTCGAGAATATAAGCCTTGAAGCTTGATTAATTCGAAAATGAATTTTCAACAAAATCATCTAGAATGGTTATGTGCGAGAATATCTAGATAACACTTGAAAATAATTATTCTATAGTTTTATTTCATATGCTTGTTTAAGAGCAGCGAGAACATATCAAAATTTTATCTTGGACCTTAAGAATCATGAAATTGTTCATTAACCATCAGAGCTTTAATTTTCCATCAAAAGTCATTGAATTTCTTCATCAAAGAAAAACGTGATCATCAGAGTGTGATGATGTGTTGCTTGATTCAAGTAGTTAGAGGCAAAGGCAGAACGAGATGACTTATAATAAGTGGCATGAGCAACTTTACCTTGTTGCATCTTCAGAGCATACTGCACATTAGAGGTAGCATCTTGGAAAAAATTGCACTCTTTAGAGCGAATGGAACATGAGCTTCAAAGGCAAATCGAATAGAAGTTTTAGAGCTACTATAGTAGGCACTTTAGAGGCATAGTCTAAACTTTCAAAGCATGCTAAACAAAGGCATGCTTCATTCTTTAGAGACAGACACACAAAAGCTTCAAAGGCAAATCCTTAATAGCATATGTGCACTGGGTAATAACCATAGTCTTAACGTTGCATAGACTTCTTTTGACTTCACTTGACTCTGATGTCTTTGCTTCCTCTAACACCTTTGTTTCCTTTGATGTATTTGTTTCATCTAACATCTTCACTTCCTCTTATATCTTCCTCAATGAAATCGTTAGTGCAATAAATTATTCTCATAAAATACCATTGTTATCATCAAACCATGATGAAGGTATTGTTCCTAAAACCAACCTGGTTCCAACAAGATTAGAGCAGAAAAAGAAGTTTATCAATTTTCAAAGAAAGAAAATGTGGGAGTTGTAAGTGATTGTGTGTAATAAAAGAAATTTAAGAGCCAAAACGATGGAGTTTCCAAATATTGTGCTAGTTGCACGCATGAAACATTTGTAAGAGTATCACACTTTACAACAATAAAAATTGTTCGAATTGAAGATTAATTGAATTTAAATTAACTAGAGGCACGAATAAATTCCATGTCATCAAAGGCAGAACAAACATATTCTTAACCATTCAGTTTGTGTTACCAAACGAAAGGCATACGGAGGATTAAACATCATTGTTTTATAAACATATTATTTAGATGTTTCTTTATAAGACTGAATTTGTCCTCAACAAAGGGTTTTGAGAAAATATCAGCCCACTCATGATCAGTGTCGATAAATTTAATGTCTAAAATACCCTTTTGGGCATGATCCCTTATAATGTGATGTTTAATGCCTATATGTTTCACTCTAGAATGGTAAAATAGATTTTTTGGTTAAACAGATGGTTGAAGTGTTATCACAGAAGATATAAATGTTACTCTAATAAATTTTGAAATCTTAGAGTTGATGTTTCATCCAAAATAGTTAAGTGCTACAACTAGTTGCTAAGATATATTATGCTTCTACTATAGATAAAACAATAGTTTCTTGTCTTTTTCTCGACCAATAGATCTTATTGTCAACAACGAATGTACAATTTTCATTGGTGCTCTTTCCTTCTTTCTAGTTCTTATTTAGCATAGTTAGCATCACAAAAACCTATTAACATGTAGTAAGAGGATGGCTTATAACATAAACCAAGGCTAGTAGTACCTTTCAGATATCTAAAGATCCTCTTAACAATTATTAAACGGGATTCTTTAAGGTTAGACTGAAATTTGACTTTTTTTTTGTGGTTTTCATATGATCATTTGCAATTCTTCTGATCAGAGATTCTGGATGAAAGGATTTGTATCTCAATCCAAGTTTGCATTCTTGATGAATTTGATTTTAGTGCCTTGGGATATCATCTGAATTTTGATAGTTCCTCTAATATTTCAAGTTCCTTTGATATATTTGGTTCGTCTAATATCTAATGTGTTGACCAATCCTCTATTCTTGAGGGTTAGGTTTTTGAACATATGCTTTAATCTCATCATGTGTTGTCAGTATCCACTGTCTAGATACCATGATTCGGTGTTTTGAATTTTTCGCTATGGATATATGCAAGATAAACTATTTTATTCTTAGGTACCGAAATTTGGTTAGCTCCTGGTTTGTTAATTCTGAAATATATATTGTCTTTTCATATTTTTTGCATAGAACAAGTTATTTTGTTGATTGTTGTGACCTTTCTTATGGCAATATATGCAAACAATATCAAGCTTAGTAAATCTACGATTTTTTGTGCCTTCAAAGGCTATGCCACATATATTGTTTCTGCTAACATCATAGATCATATAAAATTGTTTACTTTTGTCTGACATTTGCAAGAAACTTTTGAAAGGCTATTTCATACTTAATAGAATTGTAGACTTTATCCTCTGAAGTTTTTTAAACCCTTTCTTTTAGAGTTAGATTTTACCTTTTAAGGTTTTCAAATTTTTTTTTTTCAAGGGAATTGAATTTGTTGGTTAAGAAGTCATGAGATTTTCATTTTTGAGATATTTAAGTTTTGAAGCAACCTTATGATGCTTTTTGAGAAACTCATTTAACATATTTATGAGTTCACTACAAGATAGTTTAGAGAATACCTCAATTTCTTCATCAACAGATTTAGAATCATAGTTAGAGTGAGTATCTACCATTAGAGTCATGTTTGTATGCACCTCTTTTTCATCAGATGATTCATCAAAGTCATTCCAAGTAGCCATAAGACCTATTTCTTCCTAGTCTTGAAGTATTTCCTCTAGGAGTATCCTTTCTCAAGTTTAGGACATTATGATTTGAAATGACCTTGTTCCTTGCATTCATAGTAGATGAACTTCTTTTTGTCTTGCATTTCACTTCATTCTCTGCTTTTTGGGATAGTTTGTACATATATTTTTGAGAAGTACATAAATTTGTTTTGGAGAGTTTAGTTGTATTGGAGGTCATGGGGTGTTTGAGAGAAATTTATGTGTTTTAAATTTTTTATATAGTGATATTCTCTAGTTATCAATAGTTAATGATTGTGGTTTTTTCTTGGTCTTTTTGTTTTCATATTTTATTTATGTGCTTGATTGTTTTCCTATAATTTCTCTATCTTTGTTTTTCCGATGCGTTTTGGTGGGAGATTGAGAATGGATCTTATTTTTTTTTATCTTTGCATTGAAAGTTTATTTATTTTTATTTTTATTGTAAGATAACTTCGTTCAAGAACAAGAATAAAATTCATCAGTTAGATTGGACAAACATGTCTTGGGGCATTCCTTACCCATAATCTAACAACACAATGAATAACTAACAAAGATAAAGAGATGCGCATAATCACAATACACATAACATACACATTTGCCAATAAGATAGCAAGTCAACAACTTAATTCTAACAACCATACCAATTTCATCTACATATGGTCAATGGCCAAAGAGAAAAGGAGAGCGACAATCTTTAAACTCATTAAGTTACGCATCATTTCTTTGACTTGCATGCTCAAGTCTCTTAGATATGACCATGCTAGAAGCAACCACCATTGGCATTATATGCAAATATAAACATCCTAGAGGCCAAACATTTGTGTGGCTTTTCAACAAACATCATGAGTGCAAACATAAAACAAGTTAAAAATAGTACAACAAGCCACTAAACAATAACCAAAAATCAGAAAATGTAAACACACTAAGAGGATCATAGAGGATACATCTCAAGTAGTAAAGTAATAAAGAGACCAACTCAAACAAGTAGTAAAGTAATAAAGAGACCATCTCAAAAAACTGCAATGGTGGCATTAGAGGCGGTCGTTTTGTTCCCATAATTGCAGGTGGAGGCCCAACCAAGGACACTAGAGGCGATGGATCGGGTGGAGGAAGCTCCCTTGAGAAAGATATGAAGGCGGTGAAGAGGGTTGTGGGTCATTGTTAGGAGTGATAGCTTGATTAATTTGGAGCAGAAGAGATGTGAGGTCTTGAAATTGTGGTAGGCTCGAATAGTGAGAGGAAAGGAGGTGACATTTGTTTATGTCGAACAAATGATATGGAGGGCGAAGATGAAGAACTTGAGTATTGTCGAAGGAGATCTGAACTCCTAGTGACAGATCTCCGTCTTAGAGGAAACAAACATACAAAAAGGGAGGAAGAAGACTTTTGGCAGCACAAAGATCCTCAAACCCTAACAGATCACACATTTCACTCGCAAGGTACGACCCCAACATTGCATCAAAAGGTTTTTTGGTGGTGCGATTAAATGCCTCATATTGTTGGTCGTAATAGTGGTACAAGTATAAAATGTGCGACATTCACATTTGAGGGGATATTGATATTGTTGGATTCAAGTGCGAGTAGTTAATATGACATAAACAAGAATGAACTTAATAGTGTATATATAAGACAAGTGACACATGCACCTATGCATTAAGGTTTTGAATGAATCAGTTGCTAATCTTGTATCTAGGATTCCCCAACACTTACATCATTTACTATAGAATGATTTGTGAAAACAACCTTTATGAAAAATTAATAGTATCATATAAAAAGATATGTAAAAATAACGAACACTTTTGCTTCCCACACCCCTATTTTTTTTTTGTAAATCCCAAAATACCCTCCTCTCTTTATTCACTTAACCCCTCATTTCTATATTCATATTCATTAACTTAACATCTTCAATCTTCTTCAATATTCTTCATCTTCTTCAATCATTTTGATACATTTCATCTTCAACATCTTCATCATTATAGTGACTCAACTCAACTAGGTATCTATGTTGTCGTGTTTTGTAGTTTCATTTTTTTCTTCAAAATCTAAGTTTCGTACGTGAACTGAGTTCACGTGAAATAAATTCACGTAGTTGATAAAATTAAGAAAACACAAATGCTACGTGAATTAGGTTTACGTAAACGTACGTGATTTAAGATTGCGTACATCAATGGAGTTTAAGAATTTATATGAGCTATGTGAATTGAGTTAACGTATGTGTAGGTGAACTCAGTTCACATAACAAATATGTGAATTGAATTCAAGTACACATACGTGAACTCAATTCACGTGAAGGTCAGATTTTGAAACATCTGAGTGATACGTGAACTGAGTTCGCGTATGTCATCAACATCAATCTCGTTGAGTTATTTTCTAAATGGAATAACCAAATCTTTATCCTATTTTGGCTTCCATCTAAGTGCTCTAGGATAGTGCTCAACATAAATCTGAGATAGTCTACAACAATTTGCATATAATGCTGGAAAATGCTCATACACCCACACCTGCACATATAAAATAAGATATTTATAAATCAATAAAGCAACAAACCAAAAAAAAAAAATCCACGAAATTAGGAAATAAATCAAACCAGGAAAGCAAACGCAAATACCTGTAATAGTGTCAGATACCTTGATACCGTTCTAGTCTGATGCATGCTCGCTTCTCGAAGATTGTCGTATAGGTAAGCAAACGCAGCAATACCCCATGCATACCCCTCGCATGAGTTGAGGTCTCTAAAGAATTCATGGTAGGCAACGCTCACTACGAATCCACCTTTGTCTTTGAACATGGTGTAACCCACCAAAAATTAAAGAAATGCCCATGCAGCCATCTGCCAATGCTGATCAGCACATCGTTGATGGTATACGTCAAGTAACCAACTATACCGAACAGTGGTTGTCCGGGTCAAGTTAAACTCAGCATATGCAGCAACCAGACTAACCCCAAGAAGCTCACTCAATAATTCTACAACATCAACCTTGTTAAACATATTAACGCTGAAGAATGCATCGAGGATGGGTATATGCAGCAGCAAAGTGATATCGTCCAGAGTAATGGTCATCTCCCCAATTGGAAGATGAAAGTTGTTGGTGCCGCGATGCCATCTCTCGACAAAGGCAGAAATTAGACCTTTGTCGATCATCTCGTAGCTGCATTTTAGCAACGTATATAAATCATAACTTTTAACATGTTCCTCAACCTCTTGATTTTCAATGACAACTTCTTTTATTTTTTTACCGTTGCTTAAAACCCTTAACTCTCTACGATTCTGAAATAAATTAACTGAACAAATATAAGTTAAAACACATTAAGCAACTATTAAAAATTTAATTTGATTTAGAAATTTACCACGCCGTCCCATAGTCGTGTCGCAACATGATCCCCATATGTCCTTAGGACAGACCTGTCAACCGTGCCACTAGGATACTCGTCATCTGCTTCCTTTAGTTGGGCATCTTCCACTTAGACCTCTTTAGGTTGGGCCTCTTCTGCTTGGGCCTTTTTTGATTGTGCATGTTCATCTTGTTGCTTTCGTAATCTTCGTTGTTCATGCAATTCACGCTGAGCACGGTGAGCCCGTGCAGAAGCGGTTGGTCTAACACTACGGCCGTTATCAATCAAAGTCCCCTCGTCGAGTACAACATGACCCGCGTTATCAGTAAACATTGTGTGCACAATTTCTTCATAACAAATCATAATCTTTATTAAATCAACATAACAATATAACATTTTTGCAAGTCTAGAAACATAACCTACGTGAACTCTATAGAGCCTACGTGAACTCCTTAAATGAACCCATACGTGAACTCCACGTGAACACCAACATACGTGAAGTCCATCAACCTACTGAAGTGAGTTCACATACGTGAAGTGAGTTCAAGTACGTGAACTCTATCGACATACGTGAACTCCTTCAACCTAAGTGATCAGAGTTCACGTACGTGAACCCCATCAACCTACATGATCTGAGTTCACGTACGTGAACCCCATCAACCTACGTGATCTGAGTTCATGTACGTTAACCCCATCAACCTATGTGATCTGAGTTCACGTACGTGAACCCCATCAACCTATGTGATATGAGTTCACGTTAACCTATGTGATCTGAGTTCACGTACTTGAACTCCATCATCATACATGATCTGAGTTCACGAAAGTCACCTCTAAAACAAAACCCTACGTGAACAACAACCATCAAACCCATAAAAGACCATTGATGAACATTCAAAAACAACCATTCAAAAAACACGAAGACCTTT
Organism: Cicer bijugum; assembly: GCA_037974875.1. Taxonomy (NCBI): domain Eukaryota; kingdom Viridiplantae; phylum Streptophyta; class Magnoliopsida; order Fabales; family Fabaceae; genus Cicer; species Cicer bijugum. Next base: position 433,168 of record JBBPBT010000374.1, read on the forward strand.
CAAAAACAACCATTCATAAACATTCAATAACAACAACCCAAAAAATAACCATTCAAAAAACAACCATTGCTTAATTGATTGAAGATGGTGTTGAAGGTGTTGAAGGTGTTGAAGATGGTGTTGAAGGTGTTGAAGGTGTTGAAGATGGTGTTGAAGATGATTGAAGATTGCTTACTTGATTGAAGATGATACTTGGTTTAGGTTTGAAGGTGTTGAAAATGATTGAAGATGGCAAAAACGATTCAAGAATGTAGATGATTGAAGATGAAGGTGTTAGGTTAATGAAGATTAAGATGATGAAGCTAGAAATTATGGGTTAGTTGAATAACAAGGGAAGGGTAGTTTGGGTATTTTGAATTTACAAAAATATTGAGGGGTGTGGGAAGGAAAATGAGGGATGTGGGATTAGGGATGGGAATAGGCTAGGCCGTCCGTAGGGGCCTATGGCCTGGCCTGGCCTATTTAATAAAAAGGCTAGGCTCAGGCTGTTTTTAAAGCCTATTTATGTAAATAGGCCAGACTCAAGCTTATAAAAAAGCCTATTAAGCCTGACAGGCCGACCTATATATATTTTACTATTTATTCTATATATATTTTACTATTTATTTTATTGTCCATTTTTTTTCTTCTAATTTCCATTGCACTCACTCCAACAAACAGGTATGTAATGTAAGCAACATATTTTTTTTTTATAAAAATCAATACTATTTATTTGTTACCTTTATATTTTATAAAAATCATTACTATTTCTTTGTTATCTTTATATATATTATTAGTATATAAACTTTGAAATCCTAATTGTTTATTATTATTGAATATGAGTTTGTTTGAGAGTATTTGTTTAGAGGTAATATTTTGAGTTGTTTGAGAGTATTTGTTCGGAGGTAATATTTCTAGTTGTTCGAGAGATAATAATAGGTGTGTTTGTTTCAATAAAAAATTTATTCTTTTAAATCAAAAATCATTTTTTAGGGTTTAATAATCTGAGTTTGTTTGAGAGTATTTGTTTGAGAGATAATAATGAGTGCATTTTGTTTGAATAAAAAATTTATTCTTTTAAACCAAAAATCATTTTTTAGGGTTTAAAGGTGTTTGTTTCATATTTTTAAAAATCATTTTGTTTGAAAAATTATTTTTTATTTATTATATATATATATATATATTAGAAATCCATGGAAGTTCTTGATTTGGAATAAATTGTCCGCCTAGCACCCGTAAGAAATCTTTATATTAGAAATTGTCCGCCTGGAAGAAATCTTTACCTTATTTTCGTTAATTTGTCCAATCCAACCCCTCTGGTCTGGCACCTCTTTATATATATATATATATATATATATATATATATATATATATTAATTATTAGTGAATATAATTTTGTTTGATAGATTATAATGGTTGCGCTTGATTCAATAAAAAAAATTTTAGGGTTTAAAGGGTGTTTGTTTCATATTTTAAAAAAATTATTATTTTTATTTGATATATATATATATATATGTAAATCGATATGGGTAGAGCATCATGTAGGTATAGATAATTGTTTATTTATATATATATATATATATATATATATTATTACTGAATATGGTTTTGTTTGAGAGGTAATAATTTGTGTTTGTTTGAGAGATAACAATGTGTGCGTTTGGTTTAATAAAAATTTTATTCTTTTAAACAAAAAATCATTTTTTCGGGTTTAAAGAGTGTTTGTTTCATAATTTTAAAAAATTATTTTGAGAGGTATATATGTATTTTTTAATTTATCATTTTAATTTTGTTCAGGAAATGTCTTCTCCCTTAGATTCAACTCAAGTAGAAGTTAACACACAGCCAAATGAAAATAACATCGCTCTAGAAAACAAAAGTCCAATTGTTGGGAGAAAGAGGAAAAAAACATCAGCTGTTTGGAATGATTTTGATGAGGTTGAAATCTCTAAAGGTGTGAAGAAAGCTGTTTGCAAATACTGTAAACTAAAAATGTCTACTGGAGGATCAGGAGCTAGCACTAGTCATTTGAAAAGACATGCTAGAAGTTGCAATCAAAAGAAGTTGCAGACGGCTGCTGAAACAAGACAAGTCATCATTCCATTTCAGCCATCAAAGTCAAGTAACCCTTTTATTAGTACCGGTGTTAAATACTCTAATGAAAAGATGAGGGAAATAATTGCAACTGATATCATGGTTCACGAATATCCTTTTAGTGTTGTAGAGGACGATATTTGGATGTGGGGCTTTCAATATGCAAACCCAAATTTTCATAAAGTTACTCATAAAACAGCAAGAAATGATTGTTTGGCAATATTTGATATGGAGAAGAAAATTTTGAAGAAATCTTTAGAAAGTGTGAGCAAAATTAGTTTAACTACAGATATGTGGAAATCTAGCCATCAAGTAGTTGAATATATGGTTATCACATGACATTTTATTGATGCAGGATGGAATCTTCAAAAAAGAGTTTTGAGTTTTGTGAAAGTACCCCCTCCAAGGCGTGGTATTGATGTGGCTGATGCTATATATAAATGTTTGAAAACTTGGGGGATTGAAAATAAAGTTTTTTCTGTATCTGTTGATAATGCTTCTTACAATGATTCATGCTTAAGATGTCTCAAAGATAGTTTATCTCTAAGTAGTAAGTTAATCCTTGGTGGCTCTTTGTTTCATGTTCGATGTTGTGCACACATATTGAATTTGTTAGTGCAAGACGGTCTTAGTAAAATTAAGGATACCATTTTCAATATCCGTGAAAGTGTCAAATATGTTAACCACAATGATGCAAGACTAAAGGCATTTTGTGATGTGGTTGAGCAGAAGCGCTTAAATGAAAGGAAACTCATCATTGATTGTCCAACAAGATGGAATTCAACTTTTAATATGTTGTCAACTGCCTTGAAATTTAAGATTGCTTTTGCAGCCTACAAAGAAAGAGAGCCTCATTATCATCACGCCCCTTCACTTGTAGAATGGAACAAAGTTGAGAAAGTTTGTAAATTGTTAGAAGTATTTAATGGTGCAACTCACGTGATCTCAGGTAGTTTATCAAATGTTTATTTTTGTATTTTATTAGGTCACTTTTTTATTATTTAAATTGTTTAATATCACTACTATTTTAAATGTAGGTAGTGAGTATCCGACTGCAAATTTGTATTTAGCAGAAGTTTGGAAGGTTAAACAAATACTTGATAAGACTGATGAAGACGGTGATCTTTTCATGAAAGAAATGGTAAGCCCAATGAAAATAAAGTTTGACAAATACTGGGGGGAGTGTAATATGTTGATGGCTATTGCTAGTGTTTTGGATCCTAGGTGCAAATTTCATATGGTACGTATATGTTTTCCCATGATATATAAATCTAAAGAAGTTGTTGATGAGAATATAAAGAAGGTCAGAAGTTTATTGGAAGAATTATATGATGAGTATCTAGCTTTATCTTTGGAAGAGTCTCCGTCTCCGATTGTTAATTTGGATAATAATAATTTATCATCGTCCCAAGAGAATGCTGCAATTGTCACTGGATTTGACGAAATTCTGAGCATTTTGCGTGAAAATGAAACTGTGTCTCCAGTAAAATCAGAATTACAAGATTATCTTGATGAAGGTATTTACGTTCCTAATACTAAATATTTTTGTGCTTTGGACTGGTAGAGGAACAATAGCATGAAATATAAGATTTTGTCTAAGATGGCTGCTGATGTACTAGCTATTCCAATCTCAACTGTGGCATCTGAGTCCACATTTAGTGCAGGAGGTAGAGTTATTGATGAATTTCGCTCTAAATTAAACGAAGAATCTGTTGAAGCTCTAATTTGTGGCGGAGATTGGTTTCGTCATAAGTATAATGTGAAGAAAAAATCAAAGGTTAATATTTTTTATCAATTAGTATTTATTTATTTTTTTAATAATATACTCATTTATTTATTTATTTATTACTTTTTAGCTTAGTGTCTAACATATATGTATTTTTTCTTTTGTGTTTGAAGGTTGATAAACAAGAGATACAAATCACCTTGAAGATTTGATATCATATTTTTGTCATTCATTGGGATTTGAATGTGTTTTGTTGGCTGATATGTGTAACTGTTTATGGGGTTCATTTTGTTTTATTTGTAATTTTTGAAGGACTTTATAGAGTTTGTTAATTATGAATTCATTTTGTTTTTTGTTTTATTGGAAGGTTGTTTTGTTAGTAATTATTTTATTAGATTTGATTATAATTTTATTAGTTTTCCTTGTATATAAAGGTCTAATTTAGCCTATTTAAAAAAAATGTAAAATATAACATATAAATATTTTAACGTGAATAAGGCTTTTAAATAAGCTTACAGGCCAGGCCAGAATAGGTCGTAGGCCAGACTCAGGCCGAAAAAAAAGCCTATGATAGGCCGTAGGCCAGGCTTAGGCCTAAAAAAATCATCGTAGGCCAGGCTCAGGCCTTTCAAAGTCTGGCCTGGCCTGGCCTATTCCCACCTCTATGTGCGATGCAAAAGTGAATAAAGAATTACTACCAAAATAGAAAAGATGAATTGTTCCAAGTATTATTGGAAGCTCGTTAATAAGTAATTAATTAATTAGCTTCTTGAGAAAATACAAGAAAAGATGAATTGTTCCAAGTATTATTGGAAACTCGTTAATAAGTAATTAATTAATTAACTTCTTGAGAAAATACAAGAAAAGATGAACAATATTATTGGAAGCTCGTTAATAAGTAATTAATTAATTAACTTATTGAGAAAATACAAGCGTGGGTAACAATCACAGTCACACTCATTTCTTCAATTTTTATATAGCAATTGCTTGTACCACACGTGACTTTAAGCCATTGGGTACACAAATATGGTTTCTTTATTACTCACTATTAAAATTATAAGCTCCAAATCACAAGTATATATACTACAATAAGTGAACCTTCTTGCTATTCATAAGTTATTGCTTTTGTGCAGTGACAATAATGGGGTGCCTCACACATTTTACTACTATTGTTTTGTTAATATCTGGGTTTTTAAGTATCCAAGCAGAGGAGAATAAATCATCAAAACCCTGTGAATTTCAAGCTATCTTTAACTTTGGTGATTCCAATTCAGATACTGGTTGTATGTCAGCAGCATTTTACCCTGCTATTTTGCCTTATGGTCGGACCTTTTTCCATGAGCCTGTTGGTAGAGCTTCTGATGGCCGTCTGATCATAGATTTCATTGGTATACAATTCTATTATTTGAACATTTTTATTTATTAATCTTCTCTGTTTTTTTATCTAGGCTTTTATTTATATATTTATTCCTTTATTATTAACCCACACAAACTTCTTCTCTACACACATTAATAATGCTGAGATAAAATTAAATATCTTTGTTTATGTAAATTGGAAAAAATTAAAATAAATGACAGAATATTATGATTTATATATTGACTTTATTTTAAATCATATTTGATGATTATCATTGTGAATCATTTATATATATGTAGCGAAGCACCTTGGATTGCCATTGTTGAGTGCATATATAAACTCAATTGGAACAAGCTATAGGCATGGTGCAAACTTTGCTGCAGGGTCATCAACCATTAGGAGGCAAAACAAGACATTCTTCGATGGCGGCACTCCATTCACTCTTGAAGTCCAAATAGAACAATTTAACCAGTTTAAGGCGCGGACTGGGAAGTTCTTCCTGCAAGGTATTTAGTTTAGTTTATACTCCAGAGAAATATGTATTATAGCTTGAATTTTAGTAAAGTGGTATTAAATGCTGTTTCCTATGGTTTTGATTTGTAGCAAATAAAAGTTCCTACACAAGACACTTTCCGAGGCCAGAGGACTTTGACAAGGCTATCTACACAATTGATATTGGTCAAAATGATATTGCTGATGTTATTAAGAAATTTGGCAAGAAATATTCACAAGCATCAATCTCAAACATTGTGGAATATTTTGCAAAACAATTTCAAGTAAGTGATACATTTTACTTACATGTTATGATGATGCATTTATGTTTAGCTTAATATTAGTCTCTCAAGGTCAATTTTACTTTTGGTCTGAATTTCGTTTTGGTTTCTTTTGATCATTTTTAAAATGCGTCAAATTTTAATACTTGAAGCTAACTCTGTCAATTTGTGTGAGAGCAACCATATTTTGGTTGTAAGTTAAAAAGTGTTCATATGGTTGCATAAATTTCTGACACCAACTAGGTTTTATTATAGTTCTAAATTGTGGGGCAAATGTAATTGTGATAATTCCGATTACATCAGTTGCATTTCCCTGCAATTTACAACATATCAACATTCGAAAAAAACATGCAAACACAGTTTAAAGCATGACTTTTTATATGGTTTCTTGAATTAATTAATGATTTTGGTACTTGACATAGATGATATATTTTCCAAAAAAATTTATATATCAGACACATTTTTTGACCATATTGGCAGAGTCTATATTATTTTGGAGCAAGGACATTTTGGATACACAACACAGGTCCTATTGGTTGTCTTCCAGTGGCTATGCCAATGCACAATGCAAAAAATCATACCTCTGAAGCTGGATATCTTGATAAAAACGGCTGTGTCAATTATCAAAACGACATGGCCAAAGATTTCAATAAAAAGCTTAAAGATGTAGTGGTCAAACTAAGAACAATGTTCCCTGATGCTTCATTCACATATGTGGACATGTTCTCTGCAAAGTACGAGCTAATTAGTAATGCTAATAAACAAGGTATATGATCCTCTTTGTCAATTTCTGATCCAAATTTAATTATTATGTCTAATGTTTAATATGATTGCAAAATCTCGTGAGATAACGTGACTTAATAAAAGGAATCAATTGAGGAAATGGTTAAATTAATACTTCCAAGAAATAGTGTCAGACAAATTAATTAGTCAAGCAATGTGAGATAAATTAATCCTTAAAAGGAATCGCGTGACAGAAATATATTAGTCCTTGAGTATTAATTATGCTGAAATAACATGTTAAATTAATCTTCATAGCACGTTCTTTGAGAATAACCCATTTTATCAGTCTTCCTATCTCGGTTTTTTGAGAATTACTTTTTTAAATTAGAGAAATTAATTAAAACTACCTAAAGTTTTTAACAGTACGAAGTTAAGTAATCAATTTTGCTTACAATTATTAAGGAATATAATTTTTAATTTGGTGGATCGAATGGGAGAGTTTAGAATTGGAACATAAATAAGTTATATGGGTTGGATCTGTACTCTTTCATAGTAAACAAAATATATATGAACAAGTTATTAAAAAATATATATATTAATATTAACGGTTGAAAAAAAACTTATATTAAAAAAAGAAACATATATTACATATTTTCTCATAAGTTATGGGTTGGATCTATATACATTAATTTTATTTTAAGTAAATAATTATTTTTAGACAGTATAATTATATAAAAATAATTAAACTTATATTAAAAACTGATAAATAAAATTTATTTTAAGATAGTTATTTTTAAAATTGAATGACACCCACTATAAGATGTAATGAATACATTAT
>JBBPBT010000374.1:440961-511729 GCA_037974875.1 Cicer bijugum
AAAAAAAAACGAAGAGAAAATATATTAAAAAGAAAGAAAAAGTAAGAGGGAAAAAATTGATACTATAATTTGGAATATAAATAAAAGTTTGTTAAAAAAGTTGATGTGTTTAATTCAATATTTAAATTACATTAATTAATTTTGTTTGATACATTTTTATTTATTTGAAAACTGAGAGTACGAGCGACAGAGACTGAAGATTGTTTGTAGAAAGGATACAACAAATCCATGTTTAACTCCTTAATTATTAGTTGTTGAATTAAATTGCAGGATTCGTTGAGCCTTCTAGAATATGTTGTGGGTATCATGAATTTGGTTACCATGTATATTGTGGGAATAATGCAACGATTCATGGTAAACAAATATTTACTAGTTCGTGTGAAGATCCTTCCAAGTACATTAGCTGGGATGGCGTACACTACACTGAGGCAGCAAATCAATGGATTGCCAATCGTATACTCGACGGTTCCTTTTCAGATCCACCACTTCTAATTGAACACGCATGTCATATATAACACATTAGCTTTTAAAACCTACCTATTCTAAATCCAACTCCAAGTAGTTTAATCATACGGCTCTTTATTCTGGTTACATTTCACTATTCATCTCAAATTAATGAATCGCTTATTACATTTCACTATTCATCTCAAATCGCTTATTACATTTCACTATTCATTATTTAAATTTACATGAAAATTATGAATTAAATTTAGGAGATTTTTTTTTATACAATGAGAAAGTAAAGAATCAAGATAAGAAACTAAACCTGGCAGAGCTATCCCGCTACATTCATCGGATAACAAAACTTGACTAGAAGATGTAGTATTGGGCAGCTAGCTCAAAGAAACCAATAACTCTACATTATACCACAGTCAAATTATCAACACAGCAATTTGCCTCCCAATAAACATAATTCATCTAACAATTCTAGTCAATATGATCGTGTCAAGCCAAAGCATCGAGAACAAGAAACTTTAAGATAAGGATTAATCGACTTTTCAGAAACCATTATATTAACATTAATAAAATCAATCTCCATAAAAAATATATGTAATTTCAAACTTCTGAAATATTACTACGCCAAAAATGATATTTAACAGTGCTCCATTTACAACGTTTGCTAAACAAAAGCGCTGTTGTAAATATATTTTAAAAATAACGGAGCCTTTTACAGCGCTTTTTTGACACGCGCTGTAAAACAAGCGCTGTTGAAGGGTTATATAACGTTTGCGCATAATGTTATAAGGCTTTTACAGCGCTTTTCACAAAAGCGCTGTAAAATGAAGCGCTTTCGTGTATTATTTTACGGCGCTTTTTTCACAAGGGCTGTAAAATACATGCGCTTTCAAATAATTGAACTACCTATTACAACACTTTTTTCACAAACGTTGTAAAATACATGCGCTTTCAAATATTTGAACTACCTATTACAGCGCTTTGTTTACAAGCGCTGTAAAATACATGCGCTTTCATTCAATTTAACTACCTATTACAGCGCTTTTTGTACATGCACTTTCAAATAAATATCATTTACTTTTAAAACAATGATAACAATGTTTTTAATGTCATCCCATATTGAACCAAAATAAACCAAACACAAAAATAACTTATTGAGGCCTTTTACAACGCTTATTTTAAAAAGAGTTGTAAAAGACCATTTTAAAAATAAAATAAAGAGACATTTTACAGCGCTTATCTGAAGAAGCGTTGTAAAAATAACATTCATATAAAACTACAATACAATGAGACATTTTACAGCGCTTGTTTGAAAAAACACTGCAAAAGGCTTTAAAAGTAACATTCATCAGACACCTAACAGGACTTTCTCTTACAGGATTTTCTTCAAACACCTTGTACGCATCATGGGAATCCCCAAAAACACATTGTTAACAAAAACATCAGACTCAAACCCATTTTTCGCAACATGGCAATGAACCTGAAGACCAAATTTCGAGCCACTTATCGACGAATTAGCACACGATTTAAGAAGGAAAGGGAATGTAAAGAGATAAAAAGGGTGTTGAGATGGAGATTGAATTGTGAGAGAGTAAGCTTTGATGTTTGTGAAGAAGATGGATAAAAGGAGAAGAGTTTGGTGAAGAGGAATAGATTTTGGTGATGACCAGTTACTACTATGTGGGTTTTGCATGATGATAACAATGTTTTTAACCATTCATTGTTTTGCATGTTTTTAATGTCATCCCATATGGAACCCAAATAAACCAAACACAAAAATAACATAACAAAACAATAAGGCCTTTTATAGGGCTCATTTAAAAAAGCGCTGTAAAATGCTTTAAAAAAACATTCATATAACATAATAAAACAAGGAGGTCTATTACAGCGCTTGTTCAAATAAGCACTGTAAAAGACCCTTTTAAAAATAAAATAAAGAGACCTTTTACAACGCTTATTTGTATAAGCGTTGTAAAAGGCTTTAAAAAAACATTCATATAACATAATAAAACAATGAGGTCTTTTACAGCGCTGTAAAAGAGCCTTTTAAAAAATTAAATAAGGACGCCTTTTAGAGCGCTTTTCAAACAAGAGCTCTAAAAGGCTTAAAAGGGTTATAAAAAAGTGTTGTAAAAGGGTTTTATATATAACAGTAACCGCTTCAGTTTCCTCTTCATTACGTAAACTTCACTATCATCTCAACCTTCATCGTTCTTCTCTTCTTTTGCAAACCCTATAATCTCGTCCATTACGAACCTTATTTCCACGATCATCTCCTTCATTTAGAACCTTATTTCCCTCCAAGATCATATCTCCCATTGCACACAATATATTTTCATTGAAATACGTAACCCTAATTACATATTTCTTCAAACTGTATTTCTGCGAACCCTCTTTTCTTCTTATTTCATCTTTCTTCGAACCCTCATTATTCAGGTATTGATGTTATTAATTTTTTGTAATCATTAAAATGCATGTTGAGCTTGTTTAAGATATATTGATACATGTTGAGCTTGTTTAAAATAATGCATGATGCATGTTGAGCTTGTTGATGTTATAGTAAACTGCATGTTGAACTTGTTGTAGTTAAATGGATACAAACAAAGATTTAGAATGTTAAAATGAAGAAGTTGGCACCACCAAGACTTATGAAAATGAAGTCAAACATGGTGCAACAATAATGCAAAAAGTGATTAAAGCAAGGAGCAATGGCACCAAGTTTGAGGTTATACTATACTATACTCTGTTTGCTGTGTATTTTTTTTTTATCTTTTTTTAATAGCATGTACTTACTATATGAGTTTATTAGGTTGGTTGGAATGAGAGTGGTCAGCCAATTGACCCCAATAGCTCAATGTTTGTAAGTTACATTGGGGCTGTTGTTCGTCAAAATATCCCAATTACGATTGACGATTGGAGAGATAAGGCGTTGAAGTATGACAAAGATATAATATGGAATGACATTCAAGTAAATTTTTTGATCCACTATTTTGTCATTTATAATTTTTTTCATTGAAATACTTTACTTATAATTTTTTTCATTGTAGACTACTTTTGTTCTTGATGAAGGACGAAAGAGTTATGTTTGGAGAGTTGCTGGGAAGATCCATCGGAGATTTAGATCTCATCTCTGAAATTTCTATCTGAAAGATCGAGAAGGAAACACAAATGCTGAAGCTCCAAAAATATATAAACATTATATATCAAACGATGAATGGAGTGCATTTGTTTCCAAACATTAGGACCCCGCATTTGTCGTAAGTGATTAATTTATTAGCATTTGTGTTTTATTATTCATATTTGTAGTCTATTTTAAATTTTTACACAATTGCTATTTTTTATATAGAATATTAGTAAGGCAAATCGCGAAAGGGCAAGCAATCCAACCCACCCATACAAAAAATCATGTATGGGATATGCACGCCTTGATAAAAAACTTGTAAGTAATTAAACATCACTTTTATATAATCAAGTAATTTGTATTATAAACTAAATTTCAAATTAATTTGTATTATTTTGTTTATGATCTTAACGAATAACAACAAGACACCCAAGCCGATCAACCCTTGGGTCATCATATATTATGGAAGGAAGCGCGTGTTAATAAAGACGAAGTGGTTGATAATGAAAATGTCCAAAAAGTAGTAGAACTTTGTGTAAGTATATTATCACTTTAATATTTGTTAATATTGTATTTATCACTTGAATACATTTTAATATTGTATTTTAAAAATGCTATTGAACTTATCTTTTTAATGTTACATGTATTTTAGGAGATTATCGAACAAAGTTCTGAAAATCAGGAGGGCAACAAGGATACTTGTAGGGACATTCTTGGTAAAGTGTTTAATGTCCCTGAGTATTCCGGTCGGGTTAGGGGAAAGGATTTGGCGTAACTCCCAAAAGCTATTTTCCTCAAGAGAAGTGCCAAAAACCTTCCAACGAGGGAGTATTAGAGAAGCTTAGAATCCTTACACAGCAAGTGGCACTTTTGGTGAATACGAACAAAGACAAGCAACTCCCGGATCAGCTCCAACATGAAACACAAATGGAGAGTGAAACCGCGAGTTGCACAATACTCCGATCCCTGTGGGCCATGTCAAAGTATCGCCTGTTGTTGCTTTCGAACCAACTGCTCCGTTGCCGATACCGAACAACGATGGAGATATGCAGTTATTGGGTGACGCTATTGGTAGTTATGTGGCATGACCAACAAATCTTGTTGCCCTCGGGGAAAATCGGGGAAAATCGGTCGCTGCTGCTGCTGCTCCTAAAATAAGTCAGCCATGCCTTGGTAAATACGGGGCGTGTCTTGACATCCAAGTAAAAAGGAACATGGGCAGCATCGACAATTCGCGCAACGTACCCATGAATAAAGATATATTCGGAGACGAGGATGATGAATTTTTTGAAAAGGGGCACATTTACGAACTTCTCAAAGATAAGGAGCTTAGTGCTACTGTAATGAGCTTGTACATAAGGTAAAAAATACTTTTAATTGCATTTGTTGGTAATTAATTAAATGTATTGGTAATTAATCTAGTTTAAAATTTTCATTGAAGGTTTTTGTATGAGAAGGTCGTGCACACGAGGAAATTGTCAAATAAATACTCATTCTTGTCTCCGCATAAGATGTAGATGTGCAAACTAGATCCAGAAAATGTAAAGAAATACATTGTAGATATGTTATTAGAAAATATAAAAAAGGATAAATTGTTCTTCGCACCATATAATTCAGGGTACGTAGTTTTATCTTTTTTAATTGATGAGATTTTAATTTATTAGTTATGTATAAACAAAATTGCTTAACCAATTTTTGGTTGTTGTAGGGCACATTGGGTGCTATTTGCAATCAATGCGGTCTCTGAAGTTATATACTATTTGGATCCCTTGCATGGCAATTACAACAATCACTCCGAAATAAAGACTATGTTCGACACGTAAGTAATATTCTTTTATTTCTTACATACATATATATATAAATATTGTGTTTGTTCATGCTATAATAATCACATTTATTCATTCGATAGTGCCTTAAAAGTTTTTTCGAGCTCAAAGAGGTGCTACAGTGTCGAAGCAAAAGTCTAATAACATTACATGGATCCCAATGAAGGTTTGAAGTATATGCCTTTAAATTTTCATTTACAAATATATGCCTTTACGATTAATGCACAAATATTTTATTTTACAGTGCCCTCGTCAAACAAACAACATCAATTGAGGGTACTACGTATTGAGATTCATGAAGGAGATTGTTGACAAGAATAAAACTATTATCCCAGAAACGGTATGATATTTTCATTATATGATTTTCATATATAAATTATCTATACATTTGATACTAACTTAATATAATATGTTCAATTTTTAAATTGCAGTACTTTGACAATTCCAGTCCATCATATTATGAGGAAGATCTAATGGAATTAAAGGAAGAATGGTGTGAGTATGTACTTGAAATGAAAATTATTTGATTTTCTGGAAAATAGCATGCTGTTGGGCAAGGGATCTAAATATTATATGGTAGCTAGCACATATTATGTATATTTTTTTAGTTATTATATGTATATGATCATATGACAATATATGAACATGCATATGAATATGTAGTTAATTAGGTTGTAAATTAGGTTCAATGTATATGTAGTTAATTAGGTTGTAAATTAGGTTATATATATGTATCTGAATGTAGTTAATTAGGTTGTAAATTACAGTTAGAGGGTCATATATATGTATCTGATTGTGTGAATTGCATATGGTATTTGAATATGTTTTGTTGTGTTGTGTGAACTAATTGTGAACTGATTCTGGTTGTGTTGTGTGAACTGATTCTGGATCAAAATAATTTTAGATAAAAAGATAAAACACAGCGCTTTCTAATAAAAAGCCATGAAAAGCTAAAAAGCGCTTTTCAAAAATTTAATTTACAACATTTTAAAAAAATAATAAACACATTTAACAGCGCTTTTTTGAAAAAGCGCTGTAAAATGTGCATTGGGTGGACATTTTACAGTGCTTATTTTAAAAAATGCTGTAAAATGCACACCAAATATATGAATTACGAGACTGCATTTTGCAGCACTTGTAAAAAAAAAACGCTGTAAAAGGCACACCAAATATATGAATTACGGGTCTACATTTTACAGCGCTTGTTCAAAAAAGCGTTGTAAAAGGCACACCCAATATATGAATTTTATATGCACATTTTACAGTGCTTATTCAAATAAGCGCTGTAACATATGCAAAATAATGCATATTATGTGCGCATTTTACAACCCTTTTTTTTTTAAAAAAAAAATGTTGTAAAATGTGCATAACAAGAGTGCGTTATATTTATACTTGGATGGAGGAACCTAGATATCAACATTTTAACGAGGAAAAAAAACGCTAGGATCGATGGAGGAACCTAGATATCAACATTATAAACCGCTATGCTATCTTCCAAAGAGTCAGCTTCCATCTTGTTTCTTAACCTAGACTTAATAATTTTCATTGTTGAAAAAGATCTATCAGTTGTGGTAGTAGAAATTGAAAGAGTCATGATAACATGGAGTAGTCTATCAATCAAGTAATAATTTTTTTTCTGTTCAGTAGCAACCAAACATGAGCACAAATCTTGGATAGTTGATAAATTCTTCAAATTTAAATCATGACAAGCATCAACCTAGAAATGTTGGAGTTGAAATTTCAAATTAATCTTCTCTTGCATATGGATATTCACAGGGTAATATTTTTCAACTACAGTGCAAAAAATTTCAATATTAAAAGCTTTATAATTATCCTTAGGAGTCAAAGCACAACTTAGAGTTAAGAAATTCGTTGGTTGCTCACTAAATATGTTATTCAACTCTTGTAATTGTTGGTCAATGACAGTAAAAAATATTTCAACTCTAAAATAATGTTCTATTGTAAAATATCCTTATTGAAGACGAGAGCGTACAAATCTTGGTGTTGAATGAACACATCGTTGAAATCAGGAATCTCAATATCATGTTTCTTACAAAAAATATTCACTTCAATAAATAATGCATTCCTACAATCTTCTCTCAAGGCTTGAATAAGAGACTTTGTGTTCCACCAAACACATGACATTAACTATATCTTGAGATTGCGATTGTAAGGCTTGACAAAGTATATCAGTTATCTCCATAATGTTTTTCATCAAATGCAAGATAAATATAAAATCAAACCCCTTCAAATAATTATAGGTACAATTAACATCCTTACGTGTAGAATAACTTTTTCGTTTGTATGTTTTTTTTTGAAACAGTACAAGTTACCTCATACATATTTATCAATCTATAAATAGAAGAGAAATGTGATCCCTAATGAGTATCCCCAGCTAGTTTCAAAGTATCAATTTGATTTGTATCTTTACTAGTTACAATCTCATCAATTTCTAGGAAATGTGCAATTTCCTCTAATTGAGCAGCTTGTAACTCATCATGATACTTAGTAGAAGAACAAACAACATTAACAACAAAAGTTAGCTTCTCAAAAAAATTATGAATTGGAACAACTTCTCTTGATGAAGTAATCATAGAAAGTTGCAATCGATGAGCAAAATAATGGACATAGTATGCATAAGGACAATCTTTCCTAAATAGTACTTGTAAACCGTTCCATTCTCCTCTCATATTACTAGCACCATCATACCCTTGACCACGTATCTTAGAAACATCAAGATTATGTCGAGAAATTATATCACATACTTCTTATTTCCGAGTGAAAGTTGTAGTGTCTTTAACATGTGCCACAAAAAAAATCGCTCTTGTATTAAACCAACATTGTCAACAAATCTTAACACAGAAACATTTGTTCCTTTTTGGATTCTTCACGAGTTTCATCTACAACAATGCAAAATTTGGAATTACGAATTTCTTCAATAATATGTTTTCTCACCCAACTAGAAAGAATATGTAAGAGTTCTTTTTGAATTTGATGTTAAGTCTTGGAATTATATGGAGCATTTTCCAACACAATTTTTGCAACTTCATCATTGAAAGTTTCCAAGAGTTTTATCAATTGAATAAAATTGCCTTGATTTCGTGACCCACTAGTTTCACCATGTCCCCTAAAAGCACAAGCTTGAAGTGTTAACTAACGAATAATGTCAATTGATGTCTTGAGATGTATTCGACTCTTCAAAATTTGTTCCGAGCTTTGCACTTGAATAATATTCCTAATATGTGCAGCTTGATTCAACAAGTTTAGAAAAGCTTTCATTGCATTGTTGCATGGTGAACAAGGATTCATCCCTATGTGTTTGATAAAGACATAATATTTTCCATTTTTAATTTTCTTCCAATTTCTAAAACATACCAATGAAGACATCTGATTTGAGGTGTCCACTTGGTCTATAGCTAAACAAATAGCATGGTAAGCAATATGCTGTTGAAACAAACTCTCAAATTAATGTTTTGATGAAAATAAACAAATGTTAATTAAGAATGGTAATTATTATTCTAAAATGTTATGTTAAATAACATGGGCTTTTGAGTGTGTTAATTTAAAGAGAGGAATCAAGCAAAAAAAAGAAAACAGTTAAAAACTCAACAAACAAAGAAACAAGAACACTCTGAACAAAATGGAGAATGATCTCCAAATTAAAGACTAATTGTCACAATAACTTGACCAATCAATCTCCACTATTTTAACAAAGTTTTTGCCTCTGAATTTTATACTAAGTTCATCAGTACTTGGAAAAGAACAAATAGGTCACATCTCAGTCAAAGAAGGCTTTCAAATCATTGAGATAAAAGGTCCCAAATCGAGCTAGTTGAAATAGTTTGGAACACTGTCAGCCAAACTGTCAAGAAAGCTCAATCAATCTTGATCTGTACAAAAGACATCAGGAAAACAACCAGAACAATAAAACTGAATCTTTAGATTGATCATCAATCTCCAGAAAGATCAAAACTGCCAATACCAGATTAATAATCAATCTCCGTTTCTGCAGAATTTTAGTTTTGATATCCTTACTTATGCAAAGGTTTACAATCATTAATCAAACTATTTTGGACAGATTCAAGGTTCTAGATCGAAGCTGTAACATCAATAATTATGTGACTAGCTTCAGAGATTTTAAACTCAAAGGATACCTGTTTTATCAAAGCTGTAACAACATCAGTCAAAATAGATTCAAAATATTGAAAGGCTGGATTATTTTTAATCATATTTAATGGTTTTGGTCAAAAAGGACAAAGTACTATCAATAGCTCTTTTGACCCTCATTAAATGCTCAAATCTCCTATAAAAGCAAGGCCATTGTCCACGAAAAATGCAGAAATTCAAGTGCTATCAAACTCTTATATATCTTTCACATTCACATACTTGAAATTCTCATTTTCACAAAGAAGAATCAGTTCTAAACTTTTCTATCTCACTGTGATATTACTACTGATTTCTTTGTAAAGAATCGAATCTCAAACCAGAGTTGAGACATATCAGATTCTATCAAAACAATCTTATCATTATTGTAAAAACTCAAACTATAAGAGTTTAAGTATAGTTTGAATATATGGTATCAAATTCTATCAAGATCGATAGGTGATTAATTTACATTATCGGTGGAAGAAAATAGAGCTTGTAACTGATCAAGGTTGATTTAAGCTAGGTGCTGTAAAACCAAGAAGGTTCTTTGTTTTGAACACTTAATGGAAAATCTCACAAGTTGTGAGGACTAGACGTAGCCCAAGTTGGGTGAACCAGGATATATCTGTGTGTATTCTTTAACTTATCCTTTTGTTTATCAAGCTTAATCAATTAACTAAGATAAAACATAAACTGAATTTCTGTTTTAATGCTAAACAAGAACGTTCTCCGTTTTCTGGTAAAAACCCAGAATGTTCTTCGTTTTTTGTTTCTCTAACCAAGATCATTCTTGAGTTATATTCTTAAGTTTTAACGAGAATTTTTAAAAGGTGCATTTACAATTAAAACCCCCTTCCTTGTAAATCGACATTGTTACTTCAATTGGCATTAGAGCCAGGTTTCTAGAAATTTAAAAAACACCTACCAAGTGCTAGAGAAATGACCTAGAAGAAAATATGTCGAAAGCCAAATACATTGTTGAGGGAGGATCTTCAAACAGACCATCATTATTTGATTGATCTGATTACTATTTCTGGAAAAATAAGATGCAGCTGTTTCTAAAATCTCAAGACACAGGGATGTGGCGCATCATTACAGATGGAGATTTCATACCCAGAGTTGATCAAGATGACTCAACCTCTGTTATAAAGAAAGAAGTAGACTGGACAAATGATGATAAAACTAAGGTACTCCTAAACTCTAAAGCTCAGTTATTCCTATCATGTGCCTTAAGCAGAGAAGAAAATGAAAGAGTAGATGAATGCACAACTACAAAAGAAGTATGGGATACACTGCAGACTCACCATGAAGGAACAAGCCATGTCAAATAAATAAGAATAAACATTGGCATAAGGAAATTTGAACTGTTCGAAATGCAAGAAGGACAAACTATTGATGAAATATACTCAAGGTTCACAACAATAGTAAATGTAATGCGTTCTCTTGGCAAAGCTTACAAAGTTCATGAAAGAGTAAGAAAAATCATGAGGTGTCTTCCAATCATATGGAGACCAATGGTAACAGCTATAAGCCAAGCCAAGAATCTTGAATCACTTTCCCTGGAAGAATTAATTGGAACTTTAAGAGCTCATGAGGTACTGCTACAAGAAGACAAACCAACCAAGAAGGGAAAGTCAATAGCACTAAAAGCATCTCAAGAAAAAATCTCAATACAAACAGAGGAAGAACCACAAGAAAACGAATAAGAAGATGCTGATGAAATTGCTCTTCTGATCAGAAGAATACAGAAAATGATGAGAAAAAGAGATCAAATCAAAAAGGGATTCCAAAACAAAAAACCAAAAACAGAAGTAGACAAAAGCCAAGTCACATGCTTTGGATGTAACAAATTAGGACATCATAAAGCAGAGTGTCCCTTAAACAAGAATTCGCCAAAACGATTTCCTTTCAAAAAGAAATCAATGATGGCAACATGGGATGATTCAGAAGAATCAGAAACTGAAGAAGATGAGGAAGCTAACATATGCTTAATGGCAAATACAGAGGAAGATAAGGTTATAAACTCTGAACCATGTTATTTATGTGAACATATGGAAATTGAATTCGATAACCTGTTAAATGATCTCCTTATTCAAAAATGTAGTTTCTTGAAAGAACGATTTCATAAAGAAAAAGAAGAAAGTCAAGCTAGGAATAATGTGCTCAAAAACATCATTCAAGATTTAAAAGAAACACATAAACAAAATTTTGAAAAACAAGAAAGTCAAGAACGTTCTATGTTGAAAACGGAGAACATTCGCATTAAAAATGAAAATTAACTTCTTAAAACTGATCTGTTAAATTTCATTAAAGCCACTGAAACTTTTTAGAATATAATGGGATCTCAAATAGGAATCTTTGATAAAGTTGGTCTTGGTTTTAATCAAACTCAAAAAACAAAGTTGTATGAAAATTTTTTTGTCCCGGAAAAAAGAAAAGAAAAGAAAGATGTAAAACTAGATGATCATATTGTAAAAAACTTGGACATTTGGAATTTGCTTCCTATTTTAGAAAAAAGAGATGAAAAGAATAAAGGAAAAAGGTTGGTCAAAATAGGAGATCGTTCTGCCAAACCAGTATTAGAAAAACAGCAAAACGGAGAACATTCTCCAGGCTGCCTTCAATACAGAGAAAGTTTCAAAACGAAATTTGAACTTTCTCTAAAAAAACTGGGAAAAGGAGAACAATTTGGAATTGTTTCAAAAACAAATTTAAAATATTTTGAAACACAGATGATCAAATCAATTCCAAAATCAACAATCAAATGTTCAAATTGTTTCGAAAACAATCTTGGAAAAACGATGTGTCATTTTAAGAAGAAAGAAAATTTTAAAACTAACTCTCAAGGACCAAAAACAAAGTGGGTACCTAAGACTGAGCTAACGTCGTATGCAGGTTGGATTGTTGGAAATTTATGGCCTCTATTTATTAAAAAATTATGTAAAATGTCTTTACAAATTTTACAAGATTATCAATTAGGTTAACAATGACCGTTTATAGAATTTATTCAGAAACAAAGATTCACAATTGCATGTACTATCAATATAAGGGTTCAGATACAATGATTATTCAAAAGATTAATCAAGACAGAAATTCCTCAATGCAAACATTCAAAGAATAAGCATTCATGCAATATTAAAATAAAGAGAAAAGGTAAGAAAATCGTGCAACAGGATTTATACTGGTTCGACTATCAGTTTGATAGCCTACATCCAGTCCTGAAATCTAAACTAGATTTCAGCCTTTCCACTAGAATTGACTTGAGTACGTTTTACTGATTTTCCAGCTCAATCATGGCTTGTCTATCCAACTCACTCACTTCTATTAGAATGCCACCTTATCCCTAAGAGCTAATCCCCAAACCCTCACGAGATCAAGATGAGACTTCTTCTTGATGAGCACACGCACCAACAAAGATAGCCACCAGTTTACACCACTGGATTTCCAGAACTTTCTTTACAGATTGTTATTACAGAAAAGATAAAAGAGGACTAATGATGACTCAATCACAATATGAATTTCACACAAAAGGAATTTGCCAAATGAGTATTTTGTGTGTGGTTACAATTATTTCTCTCAAATATGAAAACATTTAATGAATAATTGTTTCAAGTGTTATGTATTAGTTAATAGAAAATGTGATTGAATCAGTTTATATATGTTCAGAAAAACATCAGTAAAATCGATTCCTCAATTGATTTTATAAAAGTTTAAAACCAGCTTAATCGATTGCCCAATCGATTATCGAGTTTCTTATTTTTCTTGAATCTTAAAAATATAAGAATGAATCGATTTGCTAATCGATTCTTTTAATACTCAAATCAGAACCTGAAGGTAAGTTCATATCAAAATCGATTGTAAGTGTTTTGTTCAAACAACGAGATCAAAACAATCGATTACTCAGTCAACTCACAAACATTGACATAATCGATTTGGCAATGGGCTGAATTCTCCGTGTAACTCAAACATTTTCCCAATCGATTTGCAAATCGATTGTGCTTGTCACAGTGACTCAAACATTTTACACCAATCGATTGTGCTGGTCACAATGACTCAGACATTTTACTCCAATTGATTTGCCAATCGATTGTGCTGGTCATAGTGACTCAGACATTTTACTCCAATCAATTTGCCAATCGATTTGGCTTGTTACAGTAGCTCAATTATTTAGTCAAAATTGATTTACCAATCGATTATGCAATATGTTTCTGATGAGTGATTAACTAATTCATTCATTCAATCGATTACCTAATCGATTGCCACAAAACTTGCAGTTTAAGAAACTTAATTCAATTGATTGTCCAATCGATTTGGTTGATCACAGAACTCATACCTGATGAAAAGCTTTTTCCAAATTGATTTGCCAATCGATTACTTTAATAAGAGCTTGGTTCTGTGAATTAAAAAATCGATTACTCAATTGATGTCCCAATCGATTGTCCAATTGATTGGTTTAAACCCAGAACTCAGGTTTCACTAAAGGCCTTTAAGTAATCGATTTCCCAATTGATTTACTTAGTAGAAACTTTGGTTATGAGTCGGACAATCGATTGCCCAATTGATTCATCAATTGCTTTATCAGTTGATTGATTTATTTCCTTATTTTTTGATTCCATTTTTACTTTGGCAAATATTTAAGTATGAAACCATAGTGATGAGTCTACTAATTAATTACTATGACCACTATTAACACTAGACAAATTTGCATCTTTCTCAAGCACATCCTCCAATTTTGCTTGATTCCTTGCATTCCAAGCTTTTGTCCAAGTGTGTAGTGTTTGCTTGTTTTTCCTAAAATGTTACTCGGTTCAAACTGTTAGTTTTATCAAATGATGCATATACATTGTATGTTTGTTAATTATGTCAAAATCATGATCAAGAGGACTTATGTCTAACATGGATATCCAAATATAAAGAGAAAGTCTTGGCTCTTGGAAAGTGGCTATTCAAGACACATGACAGGAGATAAAAACTGCTTTATAACATTCACCAAGAAAGATGGAGGATCCGTTACTTTTGGAAATAACCACCAAGCTCAGATTAAAGGTAAAGGAACCATTGGTAAGAAAAACTTTGCTCAAATAACTGATGTTCAGTATGTTGAAGGTTTAAAACACCATTTGTTAAGCATAAGTCAATTATGTGACAGTGGATGTGAAGTTATTTTCAAACCATACGTGTGAAATCAGAAAAACTGAAACTGGAGAAACTTTGTTTTCTGGATATCAAAAGAAAAACTTATATGTTTTGTATCTTGAAGAACTACCTAATGAATCTTGTTTTATATCAATAAATAAAGATAAATGGTTATGGCATTAAAGAGCTGGGCATATTAGTATGAAAACGATCTCAAAAGTTTCAAAATTAGATCTTGTAAGAGAATTACCCTAACTGAATTTTGAAAAAGATAAAATATGTGAAGCATGTGCAAAAGGAAAACAAGTCAAGAGTAGTTTTCATTCAAAAGATTTTGTAACCACAAATGGAACTCTTGAACTACTTCACATAGATCTCTTTTGGCTAGTGAAAACAACAAGTCTAGGAGGAATGAAATATGGTTTTCTTATTGTTGATGATTTCCCAAGATTTACTTAGGTGCTATTTTTAAAACAAAAAGACGATGCATTTGACGCATTTAAAATATTTTGCAAGAAGGTACAAAATGATCATGGAGGAGAATTCATAAATGCGTCGTTTAAAAACTTCTTTGATGAACTTGGCATTTCTCATAATCATTCATGTGGAAGACTCCACAACAAAATGGAGTTGTTGAACGAAAAAATAGAACATTACAAAAAATGGCAAGAACCATCTTGGAGGAATCCAATGTTGAAAGGTATTTTTGGGCTGAAGCCGTAAACACATCCTGCTATATTCTAAACCGTGTATCCTTCAAAAAATTCATCAACAAAACACCATATGAAATATGGAAAAATAGAAAACCAATCATTTCATACTTTCATATTTTTGGTTGTTATTGCTATATTTTTGGTTGATATCATTGGAATATTTGATGCAAAATCTGATAAAGCAATCTTTCTTGGGTACTCAACTGATTCTAAAGGATATATAGTATTTAATCTAAGAACTAATGTTGTAGAAATAAATATGCACATATTATTTGATGAGTTTGATGACTTAGATATAAGTAAACAGGATGAGGAAGAAGAAAATCCAAATGAGTTACAGCAGCAAAATAATTTGTAGAAAACAGGGCTTGGTAAACAATCTCTGTATAATTCTCCACCAAAAAGTTGGAGAATGATTAAAGATCATCCTCAAAAAAAAATTATTGGAGACAATGTTGATGGGATTCGAACAAGAAAATTATTCAAAAATGGTGAAAACAACATGACAATGATATCCTAGATTGAACCAAAATCAATTAGGGAAGCCATTATTGATCAATCTTGGATAGATGCCACGAAGGAATAACTACTATGGTTTAAAAAAAATGAAGTCTGGGAACTAGTACTTGATCCATTAGATCAAACAATCATTGGTACGCAAGATTAGTAGCTCAAGGCTACAATCAAGAAGAAGGTGTAGATTATGATAAAACCTTTGCTCCAGTTCCAAGGTTAGAAACTATTCGTATACTTCTTGCATATGCATCTCATGAGCATATTAAATTGTTTCAAATGGATGTTAAAAGTGCATTTTTAAATCTATTCTTGAATGAACAAGTTTATGTGAAACATCCCCTAGGTTTTGATGATCAATCAAAACCAAATAATGTTTTCAAACTTACCAAAGCTCTATATGGCTTAGAACAAGCACCAAGAGCCTAGTATGAACGATTGAATTCAATCTTAATCAAAAATGGATTCTTAAGAGGAAAAATCAACACTACGTTATTTAAGAAAACAGAAAAGAATGACTTACTTATTTTTGGATCAAAACATATGCAAAGTGAATTTGAAATGAGTATGATGGGTGAATTAAGATATTTTCTTGGATTACAAATTAAACAATATGAAAATGGCATTTTTATTTGTCAAGAAAAATACATTAAAGATTTGTTGGTAAAATATAAAATGAATGAATCAAAGATCATGACCACTCCCATGCATCCATCTTCTTCTTTAGAGAAAGATGTTATGTTTCTGGAAAAAAATATCGAGGAATGATTGGCTCTTTGCTTTATTTAACTGCTAGTAGGTCTGACATAGTATTTGTAGTAGGATTAAGCGCTAGATTTCAATCAACACCAAAAGAATCTCATTTGACAGCAATAAAACGAATATTTAGATATCTTGTTGGAACCACTAATCTTGGTCTTTGGTATAGAAAAGGTTCTCATTTTGATCTTATAACGTATTGTGATGCTGATTATGCTGGAGACAAGATCGGAAGAAAAAGCACAAGTGGAGCATGTCAGTTCTTAGGTGAAACATTGATAAGCTGATCTAGCAGAAAACAAAACACTATAGCCTTATCAACAACTGAAGCTTAATATGTCTCAGAGCCTGGTATGAATGATTGAGTTGATTCTTAATCATAAATGGATTCTTAAGAGGAAAAATCAACACTACGTTATTTAAGAAAACAGAAAATAATGACTTACTTATTTTTGGATCTAAACTTATGCAAAGTGATTTTAAAATGAGTATGATGGGTGAATTAAGATATTTTCTTGGATTACAAATTAAACAATATGAAAATGACATTTTCATTTGTCAAGAAAAATACATTAAAGATCTGTTGGTAAAATATAAAATGAATGAATCAAAGATCATGACCACTCCCATGCACTCATCTTCTTCTTTAGAGAAAGATGTTATGTTTCTGAAAAAGAATATCGAGGAATGATTGGCTCTTTGCTTTATTTAACTACTAGGAGTCCTGATATAGTATTTGCAGTAGGATTATGCGCTAGATTTCAATCAGCACCAAAATAATCTCATTTGACAATAGTAAAACGAATATTTAGATATCTTGTTGGAACCACTAATCTTGGTCTTTAGTATAGAAAAGGTTCGCATTTTGATCTTATAGCGTATTGTGATGCTGATTATGCTGGAGACAAAATCGAAAGAAAAAGCACAAGTGGAGCATGTCTGTTCTTAGGTGAAGCACTGTTAAGCTGGTCTTGCAAAAAACAAAACACTATAGCCTTATCAACAACTGAAGCTGAATATGTCTCAGAAGCAAACTGCTGCTCACAAGTTCTATGGATTAAAAATCAACTAGAAGATTACTCAGTAAGTTATTCCAACATTCCAATTAATTGTGATAAACTAGTGCTATAAATTTGTCTAAAAATCTAATACAACACTCTTGATCAAAACATATTGAAATAAACCATCATTTCATTCGTGATCATGTCAATAAGAAAGATATCAAATTAATCTTTGTTGATACTCAAAATCAACTTGCTGACATCTTCACAAAGCCTCTTGTTGAGGATAGTTTCAATTTGATCAAAGAGAAACTGAAAATCACGAAAAGTCCAGAAAATTATGGTTAAAATCTACTTATGCAGAAAACGGAGAACGTTTATCAATCTCCGTTTTTCCAGATATCAGTCTTCGTTTTCTCAACCAACATTCTCCTATGTGTCATCATTTTCCCTCTCAAAACCAAAAAGGCAAAACTTGGTATTTAATGCATGTTTCTCTCTATCTACAATCCTCACAAGGCTTGCTCTCAAAATCCTCTTCTCCTTCCCAAGGCTTAAATATATCATTGCTACTTTTTTTTTTCTCAAAAACAATATTTCTAACACTAACCACTCCATCTTCCACCTTTTTCTCCTTAAAAACGGCAAACAGTAAACTAAACTTCTCATCTTCTTCCTCAAACCTCTCTCACTCAAAAAAAAATCCTTCACAAAACACAAAAATGGCAAGCACAAAGCAATATTCAAGAAAGAATGCATATTCGTACTCACCATCTTCATCATCCACATCATCTGAATTATCACAATGATCCCCTTCTCCACCACCACGACGAACTCCTCCACGCATTTCCTCTAACACCTCCTTCTCTGACTTCATTTCATCATCCCCGAAAAATAACCCTAATATCACTATTAATCCCAAACCTCTTTATCCACCATTCTTCCACCACTCTACACACGACCTCCTCCTAATATTGCTCAAGTTCCCCCTCACTTGTTCATATCAAGACGATCCATGAGAGTACAATCTGGCATTTGCACCTCCAAATCTTCTATCGAAAAACCGTACTACTTCATCCTCTCAAATTCAGAAACTGATGACTCATTAGATGCTTATCCTCACACAACCACCACACAAAAAGAACAAACCAAACCTATCACTCCATCAAAACCTATTGTCTCCTCTGAACCATCTCAATCAACTCCCCCTAATCAAAAAAGGAGATTGATCAATGAAATCTTCTCTTCTCTTCCTAAACAATCTCAACTTCAACTCAAATAAAAAAACTAACACAACAATCCATGAAAACTAAAACCACCATGACCATCGCCCAATACCTAGCCAGAAAAAACCTAAAAAATCCTCAAAGAAAGAAGACGCTTGCACCCAAACAAAACTTACAATTCATTGAACCCACCTCTCCAGAACATTCTCAGTTACCCAATTGTTCCCCAACCCCACCTCTAGAACGTTCTCCAGCTCGTACTCCTTCTCTTTCCTCACCACCAGAACGTTCTCTTGCTCAACCATTCTCTACTTCCAATCCTCCAGAATCTTCCTCTCCTATCCCTACACATTTCCCCTCACCAAAATCCAAACGCTCATCCACACCTACACCGTCTGAACCTTCTTCATCTTCCCTTGCACATCTTTATCCTCATTTGAGACATTTGATCCATCTCCACCATCCAAAATATTCATATCAAACACATTGCCTCTTATTTCACCAAAAAATTCTATGAATTTCAAAGCCAAATGGGCTCAACACCCTATTGGAATCGACAAAGTTTTTGTTTTTGATAAACTTATAATCGGTTGCAACATTGTCCATCATCATACTGATGCACTAGGGTGGACTTCTTTTCTCCAAACATGTGAACATTACTATCCAGAAGTTGTAAGAGCCTTTTACTGCAATGCCATTACCTTTCCAGACAAATCCCTAATTGTCTCCACCATTAAGGGAATTAAGATCAAATTGACTCCAAATATCCTTGCCTCCATTCTTCAATTACCTACAAAAGGACCTTCTATTTTTTGGAAATCAATGGTACTCAACTCTAAATCTCAAAGAGACTGAGGTCGTTTCTTACTTGTTTCAAGAAGGCTCCACCCGCTACCTCTCCACATATCTCAAACCTCTTCCAAAGGTCTTCAACAGCATGAGCCAACATACTCTCATTCATCACTAAGTAAGCCATGAGTATGTATCTACCAATGATGCCTTAATCGAATATCATCTCCTTAACTGTGAGCGTCTTAATGTCCCTCATGTGATCATTCAACACATGATTTGTGCGACCACGAAAGACTACAAGAAAAATATCGTTCCTTATGGAATTATATTAACTAAGATCTTTAGGCATCATGGCATTCCCCTAACCACTAAAAAATCACTTATTAAAATCTCCAAATTTTCCACAAGAAACCTCTCCCACATGTGCAAAACATTCTATGCACAAACTACTCCTACTCCCTCCTCATTTCCCACCTCTTTAAAATTCAAAAGCTCGGCAGGACGCAGAGCTACTACACACCCTACCCATTATCACCTCATCCACCTGATCCTGAAGGAAGTACAACTAAAGAAAAAACCTAGAACGTTCTTCACCAAACCCATAACGTTCTTCACCAAACCCAGAACGTTCTTCACCAAACCCATAACGTTCTCCACCAACTCAAGAAAGAATCCCAACTACTTCAACCCCCTATCCTCAACCATCCACCTTATCATCCATAGTTTTCCCCTCATACTCTCCCATACTTTGTAAGACTCATATTTTTAAATTATAATTTATGTATTTTAGTGTATTTTGGTATTGAACTCTGAGACTTTTTAGCCAAGTTATTAATATTTTGTGAGTTTAATGCCCAAAAATATATTTTGATGCCCTGATTAAAATTATTTGTTGATAAATAAATTAGATTAAGTACGGTGAATCTTTTGTTGATAAAAAAAATTATTTAGGTTACGAAGAATTTAATTTTGGGCAGTTTTTTAAAAATACCTTGTGTTGCTGAAAATCGTATATGCCAATTGAGTTGTGACGAGAGTAGATATTTTTATCGAATGGTTTGAGAGGTTATAGGTGAAATGGTAATTTTGAAAAATATCTGGATATTTAGATATTTGTTAAGTTACAAATAATATATTTGTTAAGTTTGGAGGGAAAAGGAAAGGAAGGAGAAAAAAAAAGGAAAAAGGAAATAGAAAGGAAGGAAAAGGAACAAAAGGAAAACCGAAGGAAAACACAATATTTTCCTCCTTCGCGCGATTCTTCTTCTTTTCCTCCCTATTCACGAAAAACCAAAACCCACAAATAGAAACCTTCACTTTTCTTCTAGATCTAAGCTTCGTTTCAAGAAGTGATAGAAGGGAAAGTTGTTCACCCCCACGCTACGGTGCTAGTGAACTAACTTTGGAAGCGGCATCGAGAGCACAGATTTACCAGAATTAATTATGGTACCTTAATCGCATATTAGAGCTATCGCTAAGGTAAGGGGTCCTTCCAAACTATCATTTTGCATTTAGGGACATATTTGTAGTTGGGTGGAAAAGAAATTTGTTAGGGTTGAAGTGTAGATTTGGGGAAAATGAATTTAATGCTTTTATCGGTGAAATTTTAGACTTGGGTTTTTGCTGATATTGATGAGTGTTTTGTGGAAAATGAATTTCACTCATTTATGTGTGGTTTTGAGAAAATGAAATTTGAAATGTTTGCATGTTGGGTTGTGATGATTTGTGGTTGTCGTGTTTGATGTGTTTAGAGTTAATATTATATATTGTGAGATGTGTTCGGGTGGATTTTATGGAAAAATGAATTGATGTGGTTTGGTGTGAATTGTGGATTGAATTTGAGAATATGTCTGAGTATGCTCTGTATGGAATTTGAAAATCATAAGAGTTAAATGAGTATTAAAAATGGGGAATCTTTTAATATCTGCATTTACTTAATGATTGTCGTGGATAGAGTCAGAGTATGCTCATGCATTCCATTGTACATAGCAGCCGGATGGGCCATGGTGATAACGGTAACCGGATGGGCCACGAGATAATTCCATGTTATTTGTTTGTTCATCTTATCCTTACGGGGATTATCACATCGTGCTAATCTATGAGAGTTTGCACTCTAGAACATGCTGATCTGTGAGCGATTGCACTCTAGAAAATAGTGTAAGGCATGTGATAGGCGACACATTAGTAAATCGTGCGGGCTTTTGATGGGTGACACCTTGATAATAAGTAAAAGGCCTGTGATAGGCGATACAATTATGATTTACGCTCCTTCGAGGAGGGTGTTTGTTTGGAATTCCGTGTCCTCGCATTTTGGCATATACGTATTGCTGTAGGGTGTTTGACACGCAAGTCAAGTTTGATTCAAGATTATGATTGAGTCTTTAAACACAATTGGTTGTGGTGGTTGTGCTATACTTACTAAGTGTGAATGTTTTGGATTTGTGTGCAAGTATGATTGATTGTAAAACCTTTTCGAAACTCAAGTTCACATGATGATTGTGCTATAATTGCTAAGTGTGAATGTTTTGGATTTGTGTGTAAGTGTTGATTGATTTCGAAACCCTTTTAAAAGCTAAACTTTGTTGCTTTTGTGCTATTTTCTGATGTGTATTCGAATATAGAAGGTTGGGTTCGAATACAGACATCCATTTTTTGCTGCTGACTTATGTGTAGTCGAATACAGAAGGTTGTATTCAAATACAGACAAGTTGTTTTTGCTGCTGACTTATGTGTAATCGAATATAGAATGTTGTATTCAAATACATACATGTTGTATTTGCTGCTGACTTATGAAACATCCTTGTATTCGATCATCGAGATGTTGTAATTGAATACAACAGTGCAGTTTCGTTAGAAACTTCTTTTTTCAACTTTGTTTATGCATGTCTAGCATATGGAAACCCTTTCAAGGTGCAAGCTAATTTGAAAGGTTATTTTGTACATTTAAAACGTAATGTTTTGTGTTAATTGTTAATTTCGGTTGGTGACCCTTTACAACTATTGTGCAAATATGGGCTTTTCTCTCAGATGAGATCTAGGATCTTCCCAACGGCTAGTACCCTGAGGATGGGAATGTAGTCAGACACACCTCACTGGAGCTGCGTTAGGAGGATCCTGCGAGGCGCGTGAAGATCATACAGGATGTATAATTTTTTTTTTGTAGAATGATCAGATTTGGTTGACGTCTAAGGACTAGATGTCTTTCTTTTTGGGTTGTGTTTATTTTAATTTGGAAGATTGTACTTATACCAATATTGTCAACTTGACATTTTATTTTGATGGGTTCCATGTACTGCTTTTTGATGTGATGTGGGGAGTTAAAATTCTTGGGGTAGTGCTTTTGTACAAGTGTCTGTAAAGAATACCCCAAGGGTATGAACTATGTCTGATAGGCCTCATAGCCCCGATGTATTTTGATGTTTGAATACTTTGTGTTTTGATTTAAAAAACTATTCCGCTGCTTGTAAATATTTGTTGGCTTTGTCGTTACGTTACGACTTAAATTTTTATCAAAAAGTATTTCCTTCTTTATTTCTTTGTTTTTATGAATTTGTTTTTTTTAAAAAAAATACACTCACGCTGTTAAAAATCAGGGTGTTACATACTTCGTTCTCCTCCTCATGACTTTGGTACTTTACTATCGAATTCCCAACTTTCTACCATGTCCCGCCAGTTTGGGTTCCCACAAAAAACAAGCTCCTCCATTTTCAGTATTAGTTAGTTTTTAAACTTTCCAGAAGTTGTTGGTCCATCTAATACAAACTACCCAACATTTGATCCCTTACCCTCCTTATCACCTTCCTTTGCCACTTTTCCATCCATCTCTGAAACACCAATTCCATCCAACACCGTTGTTGCTACACTTTTCAACCATCTACTCACCTTCGTTCTTCTCCTCGCTTAGCTGAACCTTCAAATTCTGACATCATGGCTGCTCTTGAAATAATAATAGCACGTCAACTTCAGCAAGATCAAGAGACTACTCTGTTGATCTATGAGAGTTTTCAATCTAGAACGTGTTGATCTGTGAGTGATTGCACTCTAGAAAATAGTGTAAGGCATGTGATAGGCGACACATTAGTAAATCGTGCGGGCCTGTGATGGGTGACACCTTGATAATTAGTATCAGGCCAGTGATAGGCGATACAATTATGATTTACGCCCCTTCGAGGAGGGTTTTGGTTTGAAATTCCGAGTCCTCACATTTTGGCATATACGCATTACAGTACAGTGTTTGGAAAGCGAGTCAAGTTTGATTCAAGATTATGATTGAGTGTTTGAACTCAAGTGGTTGTGGTGGTTGTGTTATAAGTACTTGGTGTTAATGTTTTGGATTTGTGTGCAAGTGTGATTGATTGTAAGACCTTTTCAAAACTCGTGTTCTTATGGTGATTGTGCTATAATTGCTAAGTGTGAATGTTTTGGATTTGTGTGTAAGTGTTGATTGATTTTGAAACCCTTTAAAAAGCTAAATTTTGTTGTTTTTGTGCTGTTTTCTGATGTGTATTCGAATACAGAAGGTTGTGTTCGAATACTGACATTCATTTTTTGCTGTTGAGTTATGTGTAGTCGAATACAGAAGGATGTATTTGAATACAGACATGTTGTTTTTGCTGCTGACTTATGTGCAGTCGAATACAGAATGCTGTATTCGAATACATACATGTTGTTTTTGCTGCTGACTTCTAAAACAACCTTATATTCGAAAATCGAGATGTTGTATTCGAATACAACAGTGCAGTTTTGTTAAAAACTTCTTTTTTCAACTTTGTTTATGCATGTCTAGCATATGGAAACCCTTTCAAGGTGCATGCTTAGTTGAAAGGTTATTTTGTGCATTTAAAAACGTAAATGTTATGTGTTAATTGTTAATTTCGGTTGGTGACCCTTTACAACTATTCTAGAAATATGGGCTTTTCTCTCATATGAGATCTAGGATCTTCCCACCGGCTAGTACCCTGAGGATGGGAATGTAGTTGGACAAACCTCACTGGAGCTGTGTTAGGAGGATCTTGCGAGGCGCGTGAAGATCATACAAGATGTATAGTTTTTTTTTGTAGAATGATCAGATTTGGTTGACGTATAAGGACTAAATGTCTTTCTTTTTGGGTTGTGTTTATATTAATTTGGAAGACTGTACCTATACCAATATTGTCAACTTGACATTTGATTTTGATGGGTTCCATGTATTGTTTTTTGACGTGATGTGGGGAGTTAAAATTATTGGCGCAGTGCTTTTGTACAATTGTCTGTAGAGAATAATACACCAGGGGTATGAGCTATGTTTGATAGGCCTCATAACCCCGATGTATTTTGATGTTTGAAAACTTTGGATTTTGATTTCAAAAACTATTCCGCTGCTTGTAAATATTTGTTGGCTTTGTCATTATGTTACGACTTAAATTTTTATCAAAAAGTATTTCCTTCTTTAATTCTTTGTTTTTATTGATTTGTTTTTTTTAAAATATTTGTTGGTCTATATAATACAACCAACCCAACATCTGATCCCTTACCCTCCTTATCACCTTCCTTAGCCACTTTTCCATCCATCTTTGAAACACCAATTCCATCCAACACCGTTGTTGCTACACTTCTCAACCATCTAATCACCTTCATTCTTCTCCTCGCTTAGCTGAACCTTCAAATTTTGACATCATGGCTACACTTTAATTAATAATTGCACGTCAGCTTCAACAAGATCAAGAGACTAGTCTGTTGATCTATGAGAATTTGCACTCTAGAACGTGCTGATATGTGAGCAATTGCACTCTAGAAAATAGTGTAAGGCAATTGTTACTGTTATAATTACTAAGTGGGAATGTTTTAGATTTGTGTATAAGTGTTGATTGATTTCAAAACCCTTTAAAAAGCTAAATTTTGTTGTTGTTGTGCTGTTTTCTGATGTGTATTCGAATATAGAAGGTTGTGTTCGAATACATGCATCCATTTTTTGCTGTAGACTTATGTGTAGTCG
The DNA here is from genome assembly GCA_037974875.1 of Cicer bijugum. NCBI lineage: Eukaryota > Viridiplantae > Streptophyta > Magnoliopsida > Fabales > Fabaceae > Cicer > Cicer bijugum. Next base: position 466,625 of record JBBPBT010000374.1, read on the forward strand.
AATACAGAAGGTTGTATTCGAATGCAGACATGTTGTTTTTGCTGCTGACTTATGTGTAGTCGAATATAGAATGTTGTATTCGAATACATACATGTTGTTATTGCTGCTAACTTCTGAAACAGCCTTGTATTCAAACATCGAGATATTGTATTCGAATACAACAATCCAGTTTTGTTAAAAACATCATTTTTCAACTTTGTTTATGCATGTCTAGCATATGGAAACCTTTTCAAGGTGCATGCTAAGTTGAAAGGTTATTTTGTGCATTTAAAAACGTAAATGTTATGTGTTAATTGTTAATTTCGGTTGGTGACCCTTTACAACTATTGTTGAAATATGGGCTTTTTGTTGAGACAAACTCTATAATTAAAGTTTAGATGAAACCAAACCAAGGTTAAATAAGAAAGTTAATCATGATTCTAAAATATTATGTTAATTTAACTGGTGCTTTTAAGTGAATTTAATTAAAGACAGAATTAAGAAAAGCAAAGGTAACAAGATCATTCTGTAGCAAAACAGAGAATGATCTCAAGCTTCAAGAATTGTTCATCACAACGTGTTGCTCAAACCTTTTCTACATCTTTATCAAAGAATTTGCCCATGAAATCTATTCATATCTAATCAGTACATGGCAAGGAACAAGTAGGATTCATCCAAGCTCAAAAAGGCTATTTGATCTCAAAATTAAAAGGGCTCAAAGATGGACAAAAGTCATGACAACTTGAAGAACTCCAAAAATTCAAATGTCAAGAAAGCTCAATCAATCTTGACATATTACAAGGAAATTACAAAGGAAATCCAGGATGATCAAAACGGGAACTCCATAATGATTATTTAAGCTCAAGAACGTTCATTCTAAAAACCAAGAACGTTTATCGTTCTCCGTTTTCTGCACATGAACACCAGCCTTGCATTCTCTCTGTTCCAACTTGCAATTCTTCTCCAATCTTCTCTAGCTGCACTCAAGACTCAAGATGGAGAATGTATCATCCAAGATCAATGAAGGAACATCAAGGACGCTGTCAGAAAAGTACAAGACTGCTTTAAATGCTAAGTCCAAAAGTTAAAAAAGGCTATGTCATAGCATGATTAGTTTATTCAAAAGTACTGCCTTAAATCAGAAAAAAGCATGGCCTCTCCAACAACTCTTTCGTACTTATCCAGTGCATCTTCAGCCTATAAATAGAAGGCCTTAATCAAGTATGAAAGCAAGAAATTCAAGTGCTAAGTAATCAACAATATACAATCATACTTAAGCTTGAAATTCTGCAAAACAGAGGCAATATCACTTTCCGCATTCGCGAAACAGCTACTGCTGTATATTCACATATCAGTTGCGAAATTATCATTAGATCCTTTGTAAGGAATCTATTCTCAAACAAGAGTTGAGCAATATCAGATTTTGTCAAAATCAATTCATTTGTAAAAACTCAAACTATAAGAGTTTCTTTATAGTTTGTTTAAGATTGTTTCCTATCAAGGTTAGATAGGTGTTGTCATTGCTTTTTGGATGGAAAGTAATAGAGGCTGAAATAGGTCAAGGTTGATCTATACTAGGTGTTGTAAGATTAAGAAGGTTCTTCGTTTTAAACACTTAGTGGAAAATCTCACAGCGTGAGGGCTGGATGTAACCCACATTGGGTGAACCAGGATAAATCTTTGCGCGGTATTCTCTTCCCTATCTCTTTATTTGTTGTACTATATTGATTAACTAAGATAAGAGATAAACTGATTTTCTGTTTAAAACTAATCAAGGAACGTTCTCTGTTTTACAACTAAAATCAAGTACGTGCTCCGTTTTCTGTTTTTATAACCAAGATCAATCTTGAGTTATTTTCTTAAGTTTTAGCAGGAATTTTTAAAAGGTGCATTTACAATTCAAACCCCCCTTTCTTGTAAATCAACGGTGTTACATCAATTGGCATAAGAGCTCGGTCTCTAATTGGAAGACAACGGTGTTACATCAATTCAAACCCCCCTTTGTTGAATCATTGCCTCTGGAAGAACTAATTGGAACAGTAAGAGCACATGAGGTACTGTTGCAAGAAGACAAACCAGTCAAAAAGGGAAAGACAGTTGCACTAAAAGCATGTCAAGAAAAAGTTACAGCACAACTAGAAGAAGAACCAGAAGAAAACGAACAAGAAGATGTTGATGAAATTGCGCTTCTCACTAGAAGAATACAAAAAATGATGAGAAGAAAGGATCAAATTAAGAAAGGATTTCAAAACAGAAATCCAAAAACAGATGTTGACAAAAGTCAAGTTACATGCTTTGGATGTAACAAGTTAGGACACTACAAAGTTGAATGTCCTTTAAACAAAAATCCACCAAAACGATTTCCATTAAAAAAGAAATCAATGATGGCAACATGGGACGATTCAGAAGAATCAGAGACTGAAGAAGAAGAAGAAGCCAACTTATGCTTGATGGCAAAAACAGAGGAAGAAGAGGTAATAAATTCTGAACCTTGCTGTGTGTGTGAACAAATGGGAAAAGAATTTGATAATTTATTAAATGACTCAAATCTTCTCATTCAAAATTGTAGTTCCTTGAAAGAACAACTTTTTAAATGACTATGAATGATTTGCTAAAAAATATCATTCAAGAGTTAAAAGAATCAAAGAATTTTGAAAAACAAGAATGTCAAGAACATTCTGCACTACAAACGGAGAATGTTCGGCTTAAAAGTGAAAATGAACTTCTCAAGACAGATTTATTAAATTTCATTAAAGCCACTGAAACCTTTCACAAAATCCTGGGATCTCATATAGGAATCTTTGATAAAGCTAGTCTTGATTTCAATCAAACTCAAAAAACTAAGTTATATGAAAACTTTTTTGTCTCACAAAGAAAGGAAGAAAAATGCAAGACTAGATGTAACAATATTGGACATCTGGAATTTGCCTGCTACTTTAGAAAAAGAGATGAAAAGATTAAAAAAAGGAAGCCTGTCAAAAAGGAAAAACATCCTGTTAAAACAGTTTTGAAAAATCTGCAAAACGGAGAACAATCTCCAGGATGGCTGCTAAACAGAGAAAGTTCAAAATCACAGGCTGAATGATTTGGAAACTCTTTTAAACCAAAACAGATATTTTCTGAAACATACATTATGAAATCTGTCTCAAAACCAATAATCAAAAACCCAACAAGCTTCAAAAACAAAGTAATATATTCATTTAAAGAAAATGTTAAAACTAACTCTCAAGGACCCAAAACAAAGTGGGTACCTAAGGCTGAACTATTATCACATGCAGGTTGGTTCTCCAAGTAAAAAGAGAAAGCCTTGGTTCTTGGACATTGGTTGTTCAAGGCACATGACAGGAGATAGACATTGTTTCATAACCTTCGTCAAGGAGGATGGTGGTTCGGTCACTTTGGGCAACGATAATCAAACCCAAATTAAAGGTAATGGAACCATTGGTAAGACAAACTCTGCTCAAATAAATAATGTTCAATATGTGGAAGGATTAAAACATAATCTATTAAGTATAAGTCAGCTATGCGACAATGGTTGCGAAGTTATTTTTAAACCAAAAATTTGTGAAATTAAGAAAGCCAAAACTGGAGAAATTCTGTTTTCTAGGAAAAGAAAGAAAAACTTGTATGTTCTATATCTTGATGAATTACTTGATGAATCATGCTTTATATCAATTAATAAAGACAAATGGATTTGGCATAAAAGAGCTGGACATATCAGTATGAAAACAATTTCAAAAATTTCTAAACTTGATCTTGTTAGAGGCCTGCCAAAACTAAACTTTGAAAAAGATAAAATATGTGAAGCATGTGTCAAAGGTAAGCAAGTAAAAAGCAACTTTCATGCAAAGGATTTTGTGTCAACAAACAAAACTCTTGAATTACATCACATAGATTTATTTGGGCCTGCCAAAACAACAAGTCTAGGAGGAATGAAATATGGTTTTGTTATTGTTGATGACTTCTCAAGATTTACATGGGTTCTATTCTTAAAACAAAAGGATGCTGCATTTGAAGCATTCAAAACATTTTGCAAAAGGGTTCAAAATGAAAAGGAATCCAGCATCATTTCTGTAAGAAGTGATCATGGAGGAGAATTCATAAATGCCTCATTCAAAAGTTTCTTTGATGAACTCGGTATATCTCACAATCCTTCTTGTGCAAGAACTCCACAACAAAATGGAGTTGTTGAAAGAAAAAATAGAACACTACAAGAAATGGCAAGAACTATTTTAGAAGAATCAAATGTAGAAAGATATTTTTGGGCTGAAGCCATAAACACATCTTGCTATATCTTGAACCGTGTATCTATTAGAAAGAAAGATCATAAAAAAAACGCCATATGAAATCTAGAAAAATAGGAAGCCAAACATCACTTATTTTCATGTATTTGGCTGTTACTGTTATATGTTAAACAATAAAGATCTCATTGGAAAATTCAATGCAAAATCTGATAAAGCTGTCTTTCTTGGATACGCAACCGAGTCTAAAGGTTACAGAGTATTTAACTTAAGAACTAATGTTGTTGAAATAAGTATGCATGTATTATTTGACGAGTTTGATGATTTAGACATAAGTAAAAAAGATGAGGAAGAAGAAACTTCAAATGAAACACAACAACAAGACAATGTGCAGAAAGCGCAGCAGCAAGATAGTTTGCAGAAAACAGAGATTGATAAACAGTCTCTGTTTCATTCTCCACCAAAAAGCTGGAAAACAGTTGAAAGACATCCACAATCCCAGATCATTGGAAACACGACTGATGGAATCAGAACCCTAAAATCATTCAAGAATGATGAAAACAACATGGTAATGATATATCAAGTAGAACCAAAATCAATCAAAGATGCAATCACTGATCAATCTTGGGTAAATGCCATGAAGGAAGAATTACTGCAGTTTGAGAAAAATGAAGTTTGAACACTAGTTCCAGATCCATTAGATCAATCTGTTATTGGAACTCGATGGGTTTTTAGAAACAAACTTGATGAAGAAGGAAAGGTAGTTAGAAACAAAGCAAGATTGGTAGCCCAAGGCTACAATCAACAAGAAGGTAGAGATTGATAAACAGTCTCTGTTTCATTCTCCACCAAAAAGCTGGAAAACAGTTGAAAGACATCCACAATCCCAGATCATTGGAAACACGACTGATGGAATCAGAACCCTAAAATCATTCAAGAATGATGAAAACAACATGGTAATGATATATCAAGTAGAACCAAAATCAATCAAAGATGCAATCACTGATCAATCTTGGGTAAATGCCATGAAGGAAGAATTACTGCAGTTTGAGAAAAATGAAGTTTGGACACTAGTTCCAGATCCATTAGATCAATCTGTTATTGGAACTCGATGGGTTTTCAGAAACAAACTTGATGAAGAAGGAAAGGTAGTTAGAAACAAAGCAAGATTGGTAGCCCAAGGCTACAATCAACAAGAAGGTATAGATTATGATGAAACTTTTGCCCCAATTGCAAGGTTAGAAGCCATTCGAATTCTTCTAGCATATGCATCTCATAAACTCATTAAATTGTTCCAAATGGATGTTAAAAGTGCCTTCTTAAATGGATTTTTGAATGAACAAGTATATGTAAAGCAGCCCCATGGTTTTGAAGATCAATCAAAACCAAATCATGTTTTCAAACACCCTAAAGCATTATATGGCTTCAAACAAGCACCAAGAGCTTGGTATGAACGACTGAGTTCATTCTTAATTAAAAATGATTTTCAAAGAGGAAAAATTGATACTACCTTATTTAAGAAAACATAAGGAAATGGTTTACTGATTGTTCAAGTGTATGTTGATGATATCATTTTTGGATCTACAAATGAAAAATTATGCGCAAACTTCTCACAAATTATGCAAAGTGAGTTTGAAATGAGCTTGATGAGTGAATTAAGATACATTTTTGGTTTACAAATTAAACAATATGAAAAAGGTATTTTTATTTGTCAAGAAAATTACATCAAAGATTTGTTAATCAAATATAAAATGAATGAATCAAAAATCATGACAACCCCTATGCATCCATCTACTTCTTTAGAAAAAGATGAAAATGGCAAATTTGTCTCTGAAAAAGAATATCGTGGAATGATTGGCTCTTTGTTATATCTAACTGCTAGTAGACCTAATATAGTGTTTGCAGTAGGATTATGTGCTCGATTTCAATCAGCGCCAAAAGAATCCCACTTAACAGCAGTAAAACGCATATTTAGATACCTTGTTGGGACAACTAATCTTGGTCTATGGTATAAAAAAGGTTCACATTTTGATCTTATAGCATACTGTGATGCTGATTATGCTGGAGACAAAACTGAAAGAAAAAGCACAAGTGGAACATGTTAGATAATAGGCGAGGCATTAATCAGCTGGTCCTACAGATACCATAGCCTTGTCCACAACAGAAGCTGAATGAATATGTTTCAGCAGCAAACTGTTGTTCAGAGATTTTGTGGATTAAAAATCAACTCCAAGATTACTCTGTAAGTTATTCCAGTATTCCAATTTATTGTGATAATACAAGTGCCATAAATTTATCTAAAAATCCCAATCAACACTCTAGATCAAAACACATTGAAATAAAACATCATTTCATTCGTGATCATCTCAACAAGAAAGATATTGAATTAATCTTTGTTGATACTCAAAATCAATTTGCTGACATTTTCACAAAGCCTATTATTGAGGACAATTTCAATTTGATCAAAGGAAAACTGTAAATCATGAAAAATCCAGAAAATTCTGGTTGAATTCTGCTACTACAGAAAACCGAGAACGTTCATCATTCTCCTTGTCGCAATGCATCATTCTCCGTTTTGAGATACTAACAGTTTTTATTATTTTAATATTTTCCCTCTCGAATAAAAAAAAGGCAAATCTAGGCATTTAATGAACGTGCCCTTTTGTCTAAAGTTGAGGCTGATACGCACATGTTTAGGTTTTTCAAATTTCTTTTCCTCCTTCCCTAGGCGCTAACTATTCCCATTGGACAGCATGTAATCATTTCTTTCCTCTTCATCTTCTCAAGTCAGAAAAAGCAAAAACTGTTAATCTCTCTCGTCTTCTCATCTCCTCTACATCATCACACTCTCTAAATACTCACTCAACTATTCATCTTCTGCCTCCTCAACCTTGTCACCACAACACAAAAATGGCTCCAACAAAACAATCAGCACGCAAAAACGCCTCTCCCTACACACCTTACAGTTCATCCTCCTCATATGAATCCATGGAACGATCACTGTCTCCACCACCTAGACCATCACCATCACGAGCATCTCCTGTCTCTCCTCCGCCTACAACCAACGAACCAATCCTCAATATCCCTCCTTTATCTACCCTTCTTCCACCCATGTACACTCGTTCAACCTTTACTCAAGTCCCTCCACACTTACGTACTCAAAACACTCCTCCACGATGATCAACGAGAGTTCAATCTGGTATTGGCTACTTAAAATCATCAAACCCTAAAAATTTTGAACCTCTATACTTTGTTATCTCAGATTCTGAAAGTGTTGATTCCTCTGATTCCTGTTCTCTTTCATCAGCAAGGGTACCTCTCAATACCACTCAATCAAAACCATCACCAACAACATCCATGCCCACCAACACTAAGCCATCAGAAACACCAAATTCTGGAAAATCACCAACACCACCTAAGTCTCCAACACATACAAACATCAACCCATCAGCAACGCCACCATCCACACATCAACCATCCATTTCAGAAAACATACCAACAAACCTTATGCATGTCACTCCTACAAAACCATCCTTTTCTTCTGAATGATCTTGTCTCTCCTTTCTCAAAACAAAATGAAGTTCCTTCTCAATCAAAACCACAAAGCAATCCCATGAGAACACAAACCGCAATCAAAATTGCCCGATACCTTGTTCGTAAAAAGTTCCACACATCTCAGAAAAAGAAAATTTTTAACACTAAACAAAACCTAAAACCCCCCCTCTCCAGAACATTCTTCAAAATGTTCCCCACCACGAGAACGTTCTCCTGCTATCCCACACCCTGCTCAAGAATCTTCTCCCAACCCAGAACCCTCCCCACAAAAACAAACCAAACGTTCTCCATCTCCTCAGTCCTCCTCTACGTCCACATCTGCGACTGAACCTCCCTCTAAGAAACCCAAACAGTCCACTGCTCCTCTGCTTTCCCCTGAAAACTCCAAACTTTTTGCTGCCAAATGGGCTCCACGCCCAGTTGGGGTTGGCCGTGTTTTTCTGTTGGATAATCTGGATGTAAATGGAATTGCTGTTCAGCATCACACTAATGCTCTTGGGTGGACATCTTTCCTACATATTTTTGAATCTTATTATCCAGAAGTTGTTTGTGCTTTTTATTGTAATGCTCATACCTTTGCTGATAAATCTCTCCTCGTTTCCATAATTAAAGGTGTGGTTGTCCAACTCACCCCACACATTCTGGCTTCTATTCTCCAGCTCCCCACAGAAGGTCCTTTTGTCTTTGGAGATCATTGGTACTTAGCCTCGATTCTTCGCAAGATTGATGTCTTCTCTGACCTCTTTGAGGAAGATACCACTCGGCACCTCTCTACTTATCTTTAACCCCTTCCTAAGGTTTTTAACAATATGTCCCAACATACTCTGAATCCTCGTTGTGGATGCCATGAATATGTATATGATAATGTTGCTTTGCTCATTTATCATCTCCTCCACTACAAATGTCGGAACCTACCATATGTGATCCTCCAGCACATGATATGTGCATCCACCAAGGATTACAGAAAGAATATTGTACCTTATGGCATGGTTTTAAAGAAGGTTTTCAGGCATTTTGGAGTCTCCCTCGCTTCTGAATCCTTTATGGTCAAAGTCTCCAAATTTTCAACAAAAAATCTTTCACACATGCGTAAAACTTCATCTACTCCAACTCCTACTCCTCCATCTTCCTTTCCCACCTCCTTAAAACGAAAACGATCAGCAGGAAGGCGCCCCACTACCATCCCTGTTTTCTTTCCCCCTACTGACCCTACAGACAATACAACAACGCTTACACCGCCAGAACGTTCCTCACCCATTCTAGAACATTCTCCACCTCAACCGGTTCATTCTCTACCACCAACAAAACATTCTCCACCTACCACAGAACATTCTCCCGAACACTGCCCTCTTTCATCACCTCTTGTGCCTCAACCGTCCACTCTTCCATCCTCGGATGTTCCCTCTTACTCTCAACCACTTCCCTCACCTCCTCCCGATTTGGGTACCTTTTTGTCCATTCCACTGCTATCTACCATGTCTCCACTATTTGTATCCCCTCAGAAAACAAGCTCCTCCATTTTTGGCATTAGTCAGTTTCTAAACATTCCAGCCATTATTGGACCCTCCAACACATCTATTGGTCCATTACCCTCCGTATCTTCATCTTTTGCCTCCTTCACATCCATTTCTCCCTCCCCTATACCTTTCCATACAATGGTAGCTACTACTTCTCAACCTTCTCCTTACCTACGCTCTTCTCCTCCCTTAACTGAACCATCAAATTCGGACATCATGGCTGCCCTTCAAACTATCATGGCACAACAGCTTCAGCACGATCAGAAAATTGCTATTTTGCAGACTTGGCTGGCTGATCATCTTGCTCCCAAGCTGGGAATTCCACCTCCACCTCCTCATCAGATTCCTCCACCTTCTCAAGCTCCTCATCCTGGAAAATCCTCCTCTTCAGAAGGATCTCCCCCTTCTTTAGCTTTCTAGTCTCCTTTTTGTTGTCTTTTTGGATGACAAAGGGGGAGAATTAAGTTTAGTTTTTAATCTGCACTACTTATGTATTTTCGTTTACAATCATGTACTTTTATTATCAAGTCAATGAAAAACAGCTTATGGCATAAAATGTTTTAAATTCTGCAAAATTAAACATGCACAAATTGATGGGGAGTCTTTAAAACTCTGTCACATACTTGATATTAGAATCAGAATTAAAATCTAAATTAACATGTTTGTCATCATCAAAAAGGGGGAGATTGTTGAGACAAACTCTATAATTAATGTTTTGATGCAAATAAACAAAGGTTAATTAAGAAAGTTAATCATGATTCTAAAATATTATGTTAATTTAACTGTTGCTTTTGAGTATGTTTAATTAAAGAAAGAATTAAGAAAAGCAAAGGAAACAAGATAATTCTGCAGCAAAACAGAGAATGATCTCAAGCTTCAAGAATTGTTAATCACAACATGTTGCTCAAACCTTTTCTACATCTTTATTAAAGAACCTGCCCAGGAAATCTATTCATATCTAATCAGTACATGGCAAGGAACAAGTAGGATTCATCCAAGCTCAAAAAGTCTATTTGATCTCAAAATTAAAAGGGCTCAAAGATGGACAAAAGTCATGACAGCTTGAAGAACTCCAAAAAGTCAAATGTCAAGAAAGCCTAATCAATCTTGACATATGACAAGGAAATTACAAAGGAAATCCAGGATGATCAAAACGGGAACTCCAGAATGATTATTTAAGCGCAAGAACGTTCATTCTAAAAACGAAGAACGTTTATCGTTCTCCGTTTTCTGCACATCAACAGCAACCTTGCATTCTCTCTGTTTCAGCTTGCAATTATTCTCCAATCATCTCTAGCTGCACTCAAGACTCAAGATGGAGAATGTATCATCCAAGATCAATGAAGGAACATCAAGGACGTTGTCAGAAAAGTACAGGACTGCTTTAAATGCTAAATCCAAAAGTTAAAAAAGGCTATGTCATAACATGATTAGTTTGTTCAAAAGTACTACCTTAAATCAGAAAAAAGCATGGCCTCTCCAACAGCTCTTTCGTACTTATCTAGTGCATCTTCAGCCTATAAATAGAAGGCCTTAATCAAGTAAGAAAGCAGGAAATTAAAGTGCCATGTAATCAACAATATACAATCATACTTAAGCTTGAAATTCTGCAAAACAAAGGCAATAATGCTTTCTGCATTCGCGAAACAACTACTGTTGTATATTCACATATCAGTTGCGAAATTATCATTAGATGTTTTGTAAGGAATCTATTCTCAAACAAGAGTTAAGCAATATCAGATTCTGTCAAAATCAATTCATTTGTAAAAACTCAAACTATAAGAGTTTCTTTATAGTTTGATTAAGATTGTTTCCTATCAAGGATATATAGGTGTTGTCATTGGTTTCTGGGTGGAAAGTAATAGAGGCTGAAATAGTTCAAGGTTGATCTATACTAGGTGTTGTAAGATTAAGAAGGTTCTTCATTTTAAACACTTAGTGGAAAATCTCACAGCATGAGGACTGGACGTAACCCACAATGGGTGATCCAGGATAAATCTTTGTGTGGTATTCTCTTCCCTATCTCTTTATTTGTTGTACTATATTTATTAACTAAGATAAGAGATAAACTGATTTCTATTTAAAACTAATCAACGAACGTTCTCTATTTTACAACTAAAATCAAGAACGTTCTCCGTTTTCTGTTTTCATAACCAAGATCAATCTTGAGTTATTTTCTTAAGTTTTAGCAGAAATTTTTAAAAGATGCATTTACAATTCAAGCCCCGTTTCTTGTAAATAAACGGTGTTACTTCACTTTTCTCTCAGATGAGATCTAGGATCTTCCAACCGGCTAGTACCTTGAGGATGGGAATGTAGTTGGACACACCTCAACGGAGCTGTGTTAGGAGGATCTTGTGAGGCGCATGAAGATGATACGAGATGTATTGTTTTTTTTGTAGAATGATCAGATTTGGTTGACGTATGAGGACTAGAAGTCTTTCTTTTTGGGTTGTGTTTATTTTAATTTGGATGATTGTACCTTTACAAATATTGTCAGCTTGACATTTTATTTGATGGGTTCCATGTACCATTTTTTGATGTGATGTGGGGAGTTAAAATTCTTTGGGTAGTGCTTTTATACAAGTGTCAGTCGAGAATATTCCAGGGGTATGAGCTATGTCTGATAGACCTCATAGCCCAGTGTATTTTGATGTTTGAATACTTTTGGTTTTGATTTTAATAACTATTCTGCAGCTTGTAAATATTTGTTGGCTTTTTAGTTGTTTTTATGAATTTGTTTTATAAAAAATACGCTCGCGTTGTTTGAAATCAGGGTGTTACAATTGTGGTATCAAAGCTTTGGTTTGGATTTCTTTGGGGCTGTGGTGTTTTTGGTTATAGATTGTAGGTCAACCTGTAGGTTGAGAGTTGTTATCTAATCATGCATCGGGATAGGTGGTTTCAGTTATCAGGTATGGAGAAGTTATTATGCGTCGATGTAGTTGGAAGTTAGTTTTGGAATTATTTGAAGTAGTGCTAAGACTCTACTTTATGATGGTCTTATACGAAAACCATGCCGCCAAGAAGGAATGACGCTCCAAGAGCAACTGTTAATATGGATGATCAAATGGCGGAGGCTATGAATAACATGACGACTTCTATTGCTGCACAGACTGCTGCCAAGACTCAACGTGATCTTGAAAAGAGGGAAAAAGAGATTTGTGATGCTGAGTCATGAGGATTAGTAGATTTTCGCCGTCACAACCCTCCAAAGATTAAGGGTGATGAGAATTCAGAGAAAGTGGATCAGTGGATCCAAGAAGTGGAGAAGATCTTTGAGATTATTAACTGTCAGGCAAGAGTGAAGGTCAACTATGCCATTTATCTGCTATTAAGGGATGCTGGGTATTGGTGGAGGAGTACAAGGTTGCTAATGGGATCAGCTCACGAGGAGATGAACTGGGAATCATTCAAATGGAAGTTTTTAAACAAATACTTCCCGACGAGTACCAGGACTAAACTGGGTGATGATTTGCTGAAACTTTATTAGGGGAACATTACAGTCGGCGAATATGCCTTTAAGTTTGAATCACTGTCGAGGAATTTCAGGTTTTTCCGTGAAGAGATTGATGAATAATTCATGTGTCATTGTTTCCAAGACAGACTAAAGTATGAGATTCAAGACTCTGTCTTACCCTTGAGAATTCAACGTTTCTAAGTTCTTGTGGAGAAATGTAGAGAAGTTGAAGATATGAAGAATAAAAGGGCTAGTCGAGGAGGGAATTTTAATTCAAAAGGGCCTAGTCGGGTGAATTATCAAAACAAGGGGAATTAAGTTGTTAAACCTTATAATCAACCACATAATAACAACGGGAGGCATAATCGCTTGGGGAACCAGAATTTCGGAAGGCAATTGGGACAAGGGGTTCGATGTATTTTGATGTGGGAAAAAGGGACATTATGCTAATGTGTGTACCTCTAAGGGACTTAGTTGCTACAATTGCCAGAAGCCAGGGCACATTGCAAGGGGTTGTACGGCTCCGAAGGTGGAACCAGTTGTGAATGTAACCAGGGCTACTCGTCCTATTGCTAGAGGTCGCGTTTATTGTGTGAGTGCTGAAGATGGGAATCCATCTAGCAATCTGATTCAACTTGACTGTGAGATTGCAGGTAACACTCTAACTACACTTTTAGATTTGGGGGCAACTCATTCCTTCATTGCTATGGATTGCATGAATCATTTGAAGTTATTTGTGTCTACTTTTCCTTTTGATTTGGTTGGTTCCACTCTTGCTAAGACTTTGAAAGTAAATTATGCATGTTTACATTGCCAAATAACTATTCATAACAGGGATTTCTTGGTTAATTTAATTTGTTTACCTCTACAATCACTCGAGGTCATTCTCGATATGGATTGGATGTCGTATCATTATGTGATCTTGGATTGTGCTTGCAAACTGGTTCTTTTTCCTGAATCATGAGTTGTTAAGTATCTAGCTGCTAGCAAACTCGGAGTGTCACTAAGAGAAGGAACTCATGAGTTTTTGTCTTTGGCTAATGTCGGGCAAAGATAAATGTGAACATAGAGGATGTCATGCTTGTCAATGAGTACGAGGACGTATTTCCAACATAAATTCCAGGATTGCAACCGGCAAGAGAAGCGGAATTTTTTATTGATTTGCACCCAAGAACCGGACCTATTTCAGCTGCACGGTATCGAATGTCACCATTAGATTAAATGTGCTCAAAGCCCAAATCAAAGATATGTTGGAGAAGAAATTTATTAGGCCAAGTGTATCACCATGGGGAGCTCCAATTTTGCTAGTTAAGAAGAAGGACGAAAGCTCGGGCTTTTGTGTGGATTAGAGACAGCTTAATAAGGAAACTATTAAGAATCATTATCCTTTGCCACACATCAATGATTTGATGGATCAGTTGAGAGGAGTCACAATATTTTCGAAGATTTACTTGAAGTCGGGTTACCATTAGATTTGAGTAAGGGAAGGAGATATTCAGAAAACTGCTTTCAGAACCCATTACAAACATTATGAATATCTTGTTATGCCGTTTGGAGTTACCAATGCACCAGCAATTTTCATGGACTACATGAACAAAATCTTTAGTCCATTCCTTGAAATAAATTTGTTGTGGTGTTCATTGATGATATATTAATTTATTCAAGGACTGTTATGCCGTTTGGAGTTACCAATGCACCAGCAATTTTCATGGACTACATGAACATAATCTTTAGTCCATTCCTTGAAATAAATTTGTTGTGGTGTTCATTGATGATATATTAATTTATTCAAGGACTGAAGAAGACCATGGAGAACATTTACGTCAAGTTCTTGAGATTTTACGCGAGAGGTAGTTGTATGTCAATCTATCGAAGTGTGAGTTTTGGCTATAAGAAGTGAATTTCATAGGACATGTGATAACCAAAGAAGGAATCGCTGTGGATCCGGCTATGATTGAGGCGGTTCTTGCTTGGAAACAGCCTCAGACTGTCATTGACATACGAAGAGAAAGTTGTAGCTTACGCCTCAAGGCAATTGAAGATTGATGAGAGAAACCATCATAATCATGATTTGGAGCTTGCTGCTATAGTTTTTGCATTGAAGATCTGGAAGCACTATTTAATCGATGCACGTTGACAGTGTTTAGTGACCATAAAAGTTTGAAATATTTGTTTGATCAGAAGGAATTGAACATGCATCAGAGACGACAGATGGAGACATTCAAGGACTTTGATTTCACACTACAGTACCACCATGGAAAGGCCAACATAGTCGCTGAAGCGTTGAGTAGAAGAAGTGTATCGGTGTCTTCAACAGTGATGGCTAGGCAACAAGAGTTGTGGGAAGCTTTTAGAGACCTAGACTTGAACGTAGAGTTTGCACCAGGAATTTTGAAATTCGGAATGATTAAGATTTCGAGTGGATTACTAGAAGACATTGGGAATTATCAAGATGACACCTTAATTCAAGAGAGGAGGAACCTAATAGTGCAAGGAAAGACAACTAAGTTTAAGATTGGACCAGATAATATTTTGAGAAGTTATGTAACTTGTCTGAAAACGAAGGTGGAACATCAGCGACTTGTTAGAAAGTTGCAACCTTTAGATATACCTAAAGGGATGTGGGACAGCATTTCCATGGATTTTATAAATGGATTGCCGAAAACAAGGAGAAAGAATGATTCTATATGGGTAATAGTGGATCGACTAACTAAATCCGCACACTTTTTGCCAGTAAAGTCCACCTATAAGTTAGATAAGCTAACAGAGATCTACATTGTTGAAATTGTGAGATTACATGGAGTACCATTGAGTATTGTATCAGACCGTGATTCGGAGTTCACATCACATTTTTGGGGAGCATTGCACGAAGCATTGGGAACGAAACTAAGATTGAGTTCAGCTTACCATCCACAAACTGACTGACAGACTGAAAGGACAAATCAATCCTTGGAATATCTATTGAGAGCATATGTATTAGATGATATAGGAAGTTAGGATCATGTACTTCCGTTGGTTGAGTTCACCTATAATAATAGTTTCCACGCAAGTATTGGAATGGCACCATATGAGGCTTTATATGGGCGCAAGTGTCAAAAGCCTTTGTGTTGGTATAAGAACGGGTTAAATTATGATTGTGAGACCGAAGATGGTACAACAGACTACATCTAAGGTAAAGAAGATCAAGGAGAAAATGAAGACTTCACAAGTTCTTCAAAAGAGTTATGCGGTCAAGCGTCGTAGACTTTTAGAATTCGAACAGGGTGACCATGTATTTCTAAGAGCCACGCCTATTACTGGAGTTGGTAGAGCCTTGAAATCGAAGAAATTGACACCGAAATTTATTGGACTATATTAGATTTCTGCCCGAATTGGCCTTGTTGCTTATCAGATTGCTTTGCCTCCGATACTATCCAATATTCATGACATGTTTCATGTGTCACAGTTAAGGAAATTTCTTGCAGATCCATCTCATGTGATCGAACCAAACAGAATCCAACTGAAGGATAACTTGTCATTCGAAGTACCACCTGTAAGAATTGATGACAGGAAGATAAAGCGATTGAGGACCAACGATTTTTCATTGGTCAAGGTGATTTGGAATCCAATTACTGGAGATGCGACATGGGAACTGGAGAGCAAGATGAGAGAACAACACCCTAAGTTATTTATCAACGTGTAGTTTTGAGGATGAAACAAATTTTAAGGGGCTAGTAATGTAAGACCAATAGTTTTAAATTATAATTTATGTATTTTAGTGTATTTTGGTATTGAACTCTGAGGCTTTTTAGTCAAGTTATTAATATTTAGTGAGTTTAATGCCCAAAAATATCTTTTGATGTCGCGATTAAAATTATTCGTCGATAAATAAATTAGATTAAGTACCGTGAATCTGTTGTCATAGAATAATTTATTTAGGTTACGAAGAATTTAATTCTAGGCAGTTTTGTTAAAAATATCTCGGGTTGCTGAAAATTGTATCTGTCAATTGAGTTGCGATGAGAGTAGATATTTTTATCAAATGTTTTGAGAGTATATAGGTGAAATGGTAATTTTGATAAATATATATATTTGGAGGGAAAAGGAAATGAAGCAGAATAAAGAAAGGAAAATGGAAAAGAAAGGAAATAGAAAGGAAGGAAAAGGAAGAAAAGAAAAACTGAAGGAAAATACAACATTTTCCTCCTTCACGCGATTCTTCTTCTTCTCCTATCTTTTCACGAAAAACCAAGACCCACAAATAGAAACCTTCACTTTTCTTCTAGATCTAAGCTTCATTCCAAGAAGTGATAGAAGGGAAAGTTGTTCACCTCCACGCTACGGTGCTAGTGAACTAACTATGGAAGCGGCGTCGTAAATGGAGATTTACCGCAATTAATTACGGTACCGTGATCACATATTAGAGCTATCGTTAAGGTAAGGGTTCCTTCCAAACTTTTAGTTTGCATTTAGGGACTTATATGTGGTTGGGTGGAAAACAAATTTGTTAGGGTTGAAGTGTAGATTTGGGAAATATGAATTTAATGCTTTTATGGGTGAAATTTTAGTGTTGGGTTTTTGGTGACATTGATGAGTGTTTTGTGGAAAATGAATTTAACTCATTTATGTGTGGTTTTGAGGAAATGAAATTTGATATGTTTGAGTGGTGGGTTGTGATGATTTGTGGTTGTCATGTTTGACGTGTTCATAGTTGATATTATAAATTTTAAGATGTGTTTTGGTGGATTTAGTGAAAAAAGGAATCGATGTGATTTCGTGTGAATTGTGGACTTAATTTGAGAATATGTCTGAGTATGCTCTATGTGGAATTTGAAAATCATTAGAGTTAAATGAGTATTAAAAATAGGGAATCTTTTAATATTTGCGTTTACTTAATGACTATCGTGAAAATCGTTAGAGTTAAATGAGTATTAAAAATGGGGAATCTTTTAATATCTGCATTAACTTAATGGTTGTCGTGGATAGAGTCAGAGTATGCTCATGCATTTCATTGTACATGGCGACTGGATGGGTCATGGTGATAGTGGTGATCGAATGGGCAACAAGATGATTCCGTGTGATTTGTTGGTTCATCTTATCCTTACGAGGATTATCGCGTCGTGCTGATCTGTGAGAGATTGCACTCTAGAACATGTTGATCTGTGAGTGATTGCACTCTAAAAAATAGTGTAAGGCCTATGATAGGCGATACTTTATTAAATCATGCAGGCCTATGATGGGTGGCACCTTGATAATTAGTATAAGGCCTGTGATAGGCGATACAATTATGATTTACTCCCTTTCGAAGAAAGTTTTGGTTTGAAATTCCGAGTCTATGCATTTTGGCATATACGCATTGCATTAGGGTGCTTCGCACGCAAGTCACGTTTGATTCTAGATTATGATTGAGTGTTTGAACTCAAGTGGTTGTGCTATAATTGCTAAGTGTGAATGTTTTGGATTTGTGTGTATGTGTGATTGATTGTAAAACCTTTTCAAAACTCAAGTTCTCATGGTGATTGTGCTATAATTGCAAAGTGTGAATGTTTTGGATTTGTGTGTAAGTGTGATTGATTGTATAACCTTTTCGAAACTCAAGTTGTCATGGCGATTAGGCTATAATTGCTAAGTATGATTGTTTGGATTTGTGTGTAAATGTTGATTGATTTCGAAACCCTTTTAAAAACAAAATTTTGTTGTTTTTGTGTTGTTTTCTGATGTGTATTCGAATATAGAATGCTGTGTTCGAATACAGACATCCATTTTTTGCTGCTGACTTATGTGTAGTCGAATACATAAGGTTGTATTCGAATACAAACATGTTGTTTTTGCTGCTGACTTATGTGTAGTCAAATACAAAATACAGTATTCGAATACATACATGTTGTTTTTGCTGATGACTTCTGAAACAGCCTTGTATTCTAACATCAAGATCTTGTATTTGAATACAACAACACAGTTTTGTTAAAAACTTCATTTTTCAACTTTGTTTATGCATGTCTAGCATATGGAAACCCTTTCAAGGTGCATGCTAAGTTGAGAGGTTATTTTATGCATTTAAAAACGTAAATGTTATGTGTTAAATGTTAATTTCAGTTGGTGACCCTTTACAACTATTGTGATAATATGGGCTTTTCTCTCAGATGAGATCTAGGATCTTCCCACCGGCTAGTACCCTGAGGATGGGAATGTAGTTGGACACACCTCACTGGAGCTGTGTTAGGAGGATCTTGCGAGGCGCGTGAAGATCATACGGGATATATAGTTTTTTTTTTGTAGAATGATCAGATTTGGTTGACGTATAAGGACTAGATGTCTTTCTTTTTGGGTTGTGTTTATTTTAATTTGGAAGACTGTACCTATACCAATATTGTCAACTTTACATTTTATTTTGGGGGGTTCCATGTACTGCTTTTTGATGTAATGTAGGGAGTTAAAATTCTTGGGGCAGTGCTTTTGTACAAGTGTCTACAGAGAATACCCTAGGGGTATGAGCTATGTCTGATAGGCCTCATAGCCCCTGTGTATTTTGATGTTTGAATACTTTGGATTTTGATTTAAAAAACTATTTCGCTGCTTGTAAATATTTGTTGGCTTTGTCGTTAGGTTACGACTTAAATTTTTATCTAAAAGTATTTCCTTCTTTATTTCTTTGTTTTTATGAATTTATTTATTTTTTTAAAAATACACTCACGTTGTTAAAAATCGGGATGTTACATACTTCGCTCTCCTCCTCATGACTTTGGTACTTTACTATCGAATTCCCAACTTTTTACCGTGTCCCCCATGTTTGTGTCCCCACAAAAAACAAGCTCCTCCATTTTTAGTATTAGTCAGTTTTTAAATTTTCTAGAAGCTATTGGTCTATCTAATACAACCTACCCTACATTTGATCCCTTACCCTCCTTATAACCTTCCTTTGCCACTTTTCCATCCATCTCTGAAACACCAATTCCATCCAACACTGTTGTTGCTACACTTCTTAACCATCTACTCACCTTCATTCTTCTCCTCGCTTAGTTGAAGCTTCCAATTCTAACATCATGGCTGCTCTGCAGATAAAAATAGCACGTCAGCCTCAGCAAGATTTGGAGACTACTCTGTTGAGAACATGGCTCAAGTTTCTCCACAAGTTTCTACCCCAGGAAAATCCTCCTCTTCTGAAGGATCTTCTCCATTGCTGGCATCTTAGTTTTCTTTTACTCCTCCCTTTTTGTGTGACAAAGGGGGATAACTAAGATAGTTTTTATTCTGCTTTAGAGTTTCTTTTTGTATCTACGATTAGCTGACTAATGATATATACCTCTTTTGAATTAATGAAAAAAAGCTTATGTCAAAATTATATGCTTGTTTAAAACTTTGTCAAAATCACTTACTACATTAATTGAGGGGAAGCTGTTAAAGCTCTTCGAAATTGATATTAGAATCATAATTAAAATCTAAATTAACATGTGTGTCATCATCAAAAAGGGGGAGATTGTTGAAACAAACTCTCAAATTAAAGTTTTGATGAAAATAAACAAAGGTTAATTAAGAATGTTAATTATGATTCTAAAATATTATGTTAATTTAACTTGTGCTTTTGAGTGTGTTAATTCAAAGATAGGAATCAAACAAAGCAAAGAAAATAGTTAAAAATTGAACAGACAAAGAAACAAGAACACTCTAAACAAAATGGAGAATGATCTCCAGATTCAAGACTGACTGTCACAGTAACATGACCAGTCAATCTCCACTAGTTTTACAAAGATTTTGCCTCTGAACTTTATACTAAGTTCATCAATACATGGTAAAGAACAAATAGGTCTCATCTTAGTCAAAGAAGGCTTTTGAATCATTGAGATAAAAGGTCCCAAATCGAGCTAGTTGAAACAGTTTGGAACACTGTCAGCCAAACTGTCAAGAAAGAACAATCAATCTTGATTTGTACAAAAGACATCACGAAGACATCCAGAGCAATAAAATTGAATCTTCCAATTGATCATCAATCTCTAGAAAGTTTAAAACTGCCAATACCAGATTGATAATCAATCTCTGTTTCTGCATAATTCCAGTTTTGATATCCTTACTTCTGCAAAGGTTTACAGTTATTCATCAAACTATTTTTGACAGATTCAAGGTTCTAGATCGAAGCTGTAACATCAATAACTGAATGACAAGCTTCTGAGATTTTTAAACTCAAAGGCTAACTGTTTTATCAAAGCTGTAACATCATCTATCAAAATATATTTAATGGTTTTGGTCAAAAAGGAAAAAGTACTATTAATAGCTCTTTTGACCCTCATTAAATGCTCAAATCTCCTACAAAAGCAAGGCCATTTTCCAGGAAAAATGCAGAACTTCAAGTGCTATCAAACTCTCATAAATCATTCACATTCACACACTTGACATTCTCATTTTCATAAAGAAGAATTAGTTCTGAACTTTTGTATCTCACTGTGATATTACTACTAATTTCTTTATAAAGAATCGAATCTCAAAAGAAGAGTTGAGACATCTAAAATTCTATTAATACAATCTTATCATTATTGTAAAAACTCAAACTATAAGAGTATAAGTATAGTTTCAATAGATTGTAACAAATCCTATCAAGATCGATAGGTGATGAATTTACTTTATGGGTGGAAAGAAATAGAGCTTGTAACAGATCAAGGTTGATCTAAGCTAGGTGCTATAAAACCAAGAAGGTTCTTTGTTTTGAACACTTAGTGGAAAATCTCACAAGTTGTGAAGACTGGACGTAGCACAAGTTGGGTGAACTAGGATATATATGCGTGTGGTATTCTTTCTCTTATCCTTTTATTTATCAAGCTTAATCAATTAACTTAGATAAAAACATAAACTGAATTTCTGTTTTAAAGCTAACCAAGAACGGTCTCTGTTTTCTAGTAAAAACCAAAAACGACATTGTTACTTCCTATGCAACATCTTTAGAAGGTGAATATTCTAGCCATGAAGAAAAGATGCTAAACCAAGCATATTGACAACGTCTTGGATGAACCTCATTGCCAGATAAAGGATATTCTTCTAAATTTATTTGATAAGGATCAAGTTTTAGATAAGCTCTTCGTATAGCATCTAATTGATTTGATTGATATTACCAAATTTGACGGTGCTTTCCGGGGTCACGTTCTAAACATTTCTCAAAGTCATCTTTTGACATGGATTTGAGTGTTTCCATATGATTTGAAGGATCTAACCAAGTGATATTTTCAAACAAAGTACCAATTAAAAATGGTGAACACAAAGAAGAAATATGGAGAAGGAATGAAATGGTAGAGAGCTCTTGATAAGAGCAAGGTAGCACCACCACAAGAGTAGGAGGCTCTTGATAAGATCCAAATTTGGTTCAAAGGAGAACCGTAGAGAGCATTTCTCTAATCTCACACTAAGTGTTTTCTTCTTTCAAAATAAGTCTCCTATGTCTTACAATAAAAAAAGACATATATAGCCAACACAAAATAACATGGTACTTAGGCTACACACAACTAATGACATTGTGCTTAAGCTACCAAATATTTAGGCACACACAAGCCAACATAATTCCTAATTAAAAGGTATCATTATTACATCCCAAAATTAAAATTAAGTCTTAAGTTATTTCTATGACCATAAGATTAATATAATGTGGATCAATCTTTTCATATGCCTGAAGACTAAGGAAATTAACAATGTGTTTCTCTAAATATTCTTTTAGCTTCCTAGCCTTCCCCCTAGTCAATGGTCCTTCCGCTCCTAGTTCTTGAAGCTCACATCATCTTCGAAAACTATAGGAACCTTGGAAAGATGATTCTTATTTTCTTCAACTCTTGGATTCGCATAGATAGTTTTAGATCTAGCATTTATAATTTTTTCATCTCTTTCACTCTCACAAAATTCACTCTTGATAAAAGAATCAGTTCTTTTACTCTCCATCATTCTCACAAACATCTCTAATACAAATAAAAAAGTTAAATAAATCAACAAATGGAACCACTTGAGAAAAAATTCTAAAACAAAGAGTTGCATTTTAAAATCGACAGATGAGAAAAAATTCAAGGATACAAAGCACAATGAAAGAACAAATGCATTTATTATATATCAAGTCTTTTTAAATGCATCTAATATGATGTAAATTACAACTTATTTATGTTTCTTTGTTCTAAGAAAACTCAAAAAACTCAATCCTTTAGTGTTTTCTAGAAAACCACGTAAATTTTGTTTGATAAATCTACAAATATAAGAAACATAAAACATCTTTTTAGAATGTAATAATAAAATGAAACAAAAATCAAAACACTATATTTGCAACAAAAAAACTCCATAACATAACATGCATTAGAATTTAGAACAAAACAATATCTTGTTTGTAAACCTAATATTCTATCAGTGCCAACATCTATTCATTCACATTCTGATTCACTCAACAATTTTAACAAGAAAAGAGAGATAAATATTAATCGAGTTGATAACAATGTCATAATAAAGCAAGTCATAAATAATTCTAATGATGAGCGAAATTGAGAGATGAATTGAAATTGGAAGCCAAACCTTTTGACGAACGGTCGAGACAACATAGGCGAAGCGAGTAGTCAAGCAAATGTCGAAAATTGGAAATTGGTTGAATCTTCGCAGACAGAGGCGAGGCGAGCAATTGAGCACATACCGTGACACAACGCAACAAAGAGAGTTAGTGAGCAACAATCGAGCACAGATTGTGACGCAACGCAACCGAGTGAGTCAATGTGCAATAACGCTCACATGAATTTTGTCCTACCTTTCTTGTGGTGGTTTTCATAGGGTTTTTAAAATCCATAATGTCTACATAAATCAAAACAAACAGAAGCAACTGAAGAATAATGAAGAATACCTTGTACCCAAATGAAAATACAAGCCTGAAACCAGGAATAAAATCCCCAAATTTAACAAACAGTGAAATCCCCAAAAACATGAAGAAAAAAATGAAGAAATGTTCAAATTTTGACTTCCCACAAGGATATGATGAATGATGAAACAAAACGTGAACCAAAGGGGAAGAAGAACCCAAATTCGGAGTTCGTTAAGTGTGTTGATTATTGCTTAATCTCCAGATTTATGTATGTCTATCTTTACTTTGGCATACTATATTATATATATATATATATTTGTGATTGATTCGCACTTTGTCGTTTGGTTCGAATAATAATCTTCCGTACTATGTTTCATAAATAAAAAAAGACCTCAAATAACTTTTCATTAATTAGTTAATTGCAAGAATAAAAAGATTAAAGAAAAGGAAAAGTAACCCTAGGAAGCACTTATGCTTAATACACTCAGTTTGTTGTTACCTTTGACGTAAATTTTCTTTTAAGCCCTTATAGGGACACAAGAATCGTTAATCATGGTCTATGCTCCAACTTTGTCAAGAAAAATATAACACCTAGGCAAAATGCATAAAATAAGCTGCTTGTGAACAGAATCAGCCTTCAACCATGAATCCTCTTGTTGTAAATTCAATCCCTTCAAAACTTGAAAATTCAATGAGAAACTTAAAAACCACAAGTATCTAATATTAGGGTAAAAATACATCACTTACTTTTCTCTCTTATTGATTGTAGATGATGATGATGTTAGAACCAAATTGATTTGAAGAACTATGACCTTTACTTGTTTTAATAAAAACAAAATTAATCTCTTGGAACAATTTAAAGCATTAACACTCTAATTAAGTGAGCAGTTCCCAATTCAATAGAAAACAACCTGAATCTTGAAGTCGAGAAAACGACTCACACCCGAAGTCGATAAAATCACCCGTATCTAAAAGCCGAGAAAACTACTCGCACCCGAAATATAGAAAATGACATGCATCTTAAAGTCAAGAAAATGAATCGCACCAAAAGCAGAATAAAACAACCGGCATCTTGAAGCCTAGAAAACAACTCACACCAGAAGCCAACGAAATGACCCACACCTTGATGTTGGGAAAACAACTCTAACTCGAAGCCAATAATACGACTCACATTTTGAAGTTTGGAAAACAATTCCAACCTCAAATTGAGAAAACAACCAGCATCATGAAGCCTGGAAAAAGACTTGCACCAAAAGTCGGGAAAATGAGTTGCATCTAGAAGCCAGGAAAAAGACTTGCAACCGAAGCATAGAAACCTACCCGCATTTAGATGCTGAGAAAATGAAATTCACCTCAAGTTGAGGAAACGACCTAATTCATGATGTTGCGAAAATGATTTAGACCAGCAGCCAAGAATATGACCCACATCTTGAAGCTAGGAAAACGACTCGCACACAGAGTCAAGAAAACAACTTGTGTCTTCGAGCAAGGAAAACCACTCACACCCGAAACATACAAAAAGAACATGCACCTGAAACTGAGAAAATGAATCACATCTCAAAATTGTGAAAATGACTTGCAAACGAAGTTGAGATAATGACCCACATCATAAAGCCGAGAAAAAGTCTCTCACCAAAAGCCGAGTAAATGACATACACATGAAGCATAGAAAACGACCCCTATCTTCAAGTCGGAAAAATGGCCCACTTGTTGAAGTCGAGAAAACGACATGCACATGAAGTTGAGGAAACGATCCCCATCATAAAGCCGAACATTCGACTTTAACTTGAAGCCAAGAATGGACACGCTCATGATGATGAGAAAAAAGAACTGTATCTTAAAGGCGAGATAACAAATTGCAAGCGATGGTGAGAAATTAACCCACAACTTAAAGCCAGGGAAACCACTCGCACCCGACCCACATCTTTTAATTGGGAAAACGACTCTCACTCGAAGTATAGAAAATGATCCGCAATCTAAAGCTGGAAAATTGACTTGCACCTGAAGCTAAGGAAACGATATCCATCTTGAAGCCGATACATCAACTATACCCGAAAGCTAAGAAAATGACACGCATCTTAAAGTCGGGAAAAGTATTTGCACCAAAAATTGAGAAGATGACCTTCATCATAACGTTGCGAAAAAGAGTTGCAACCAAAGCTGAGAAAAATATCCACATCTTAAAGCCAAGAAAACCACTCGCACCTGAAGTAAAGTAAACGACCTACATCTTTGAGCCATGAAAATGAATCACACTTAAAGCCATGAAAACAATTTTCACCGAAAATCGAGAAAACGACCAATATCTTAAAGCTGGAAAAATGACTCGCACCTTAAGCCGAGAATATGAATAACATTTTAAAGCCAAGAAAACGACTCGCAACTAGAGTTGAGAAAGCAAGCCACATCTAACAATCAGGAAAACGACTCGCATCCGAAGACGAGAAAACGACATGTATCTTAAAGTCGAGAAAATGACTCGCACTCGAAGCATAGAAAAAAGACTCGCATCATGAAGCCGGGATAACGACTTGCACCCGAAGTTGAATTAACGACCTATATCTTGAAGATTGGAAAACGACTAGCACCTGAAGCCATGAAAATGACCAGCATCTTGAAGCTAGGGAAACGACTCCAACTCAAAGACAAGAAAATGGCGCGCATGTTGAAGTTGGGAAAACAATTCGAACCTGAAATTGAAAAAAAGATCATCATCTTGAAGCTTGGAAAACAACTCGCACCAGAAGCCGAGAAAATGAGCTTCAACTAGAAGCTAGAAAAACGGCTAGCACCCGAAGCATGGAAGTTGACTTGTATCTTGAAGCCGAGAAACGGAATCACATTTAAAGCTGAGGAAATAACCTGCATCTTGGTGTTGGAAAAAATGACCCATATCTTGATGTCAGAAAATAGCTTGAACCCGAAGTCGAGAAAACAACCTAAATCTTGAAGTTCGGAAAACGACTCACACCTGAAGCATATATAAAGAACTAGCACCTAAAGTTGAGAAAATGAATTGCATCTTATTGTCGGGAAAATGACATGCAAACGAAGCTGAGAAAATGATCTGAATCATCAAGCCTGTAAAATGACTCGCACTTGAACACAAAGCTAAGAAAATGACACGCATCTTAAAGTCGGGAAAAGTATTTGCACCAAAAATTGGGAAGATTACCTTCATCATAAAGCTGCGAAAAAGAGTTGCAACCAAAGCTGAGAAAAATAACCACATCTTAAAGCCAAGAAAACCACTCGCACCCGAAGTAAAGTAAACGACCTACATCTTTGAGCCATGAAAATGAATCACACTTAAAGCTATGAAAACAATTTTCACCGAAAATTGAGAAAACGACCAATATCTAAAAGCTGGAAAAATGACTCGCACCTTAAGCCGAGAATATGAATAACATCTTAAAGCCAGGAAAACGACTCGCATCCGAAGTCGAGAAAACGACATGTATCTTAAAGTCGAGAAAATGACTCGCACTCGAAGCATAGAAAAAAGACGCGCATCTTGAAGCTGGGAAAACGACTTGCACCCGAAGTCGAATAAACGACCTATATCTTGAAGATTGGAAAACGACTAGCACCTGAAGCCGGGAAAATGACCAGCATCTTGAAGCTAGGGAAACGACTCCAACTCAAAGACAAGAAAATGGCGCGCATGTAGAATGTGGGACAACAATTCGAACCTGAAATTGAAAAAAAGATCATCATCTTGAAGCTTGGAAATCAACTCGCACCAGAAGCCGAGAAAATGAGCTTCAACTTGAAGCCAGGAAAACAGCTAGCACCCGAAGCATGGAAGTTGACTTGTATCTTGAAGCCGAGAAATGGAATCACATTTAAAGCTGAGGAAACAACCTGCATCTTGGTGTTGGAAAAAATGACCCATATCTTGTTGTCAGAAAGTAGCTTGAACCCGAAGTCGAGAAAACAACCTAAATCTTGAAGTTCGGAAAACAAATCACACCTGAAGCATATATAAAGAACTTGCACCTAAAGTTGAGAAAATGAACTGCATCTTATTGTCGGGAAAATGACATGCAAACGAAGTTGAGAAAACGATCTGAATCATCAAGCTTGTAAAATGACTCGCACTTGAAGCATAGAAAACGAACAACATCTTGAAGCCGAGAAAACAAATTGCACCTTAAGCTGGGGAAACGACCCACATCTTGTAGCTGTGAAAAACATATCTTACCCGAAGCCAAAAAACGATCTGCATCTTGAAGTTGAAGAAACGACTTGCACCGGAAGCATAGAAAAATTACATGCATCATGAGAGCGAGAAAATGATTTGCACCTAAAGCTAAAGAAACGACCCGCATCTTGAAGTTGAGAAAAACAACTCAAATGTGAAACCAAAAAAATGGCCCACATCTTGAAGTAGAGAAAAGGAGTTGCACTCACAGTAGTGAAAAAAACCTGCATCTTGGAGGCAGGAAAATGACTCGCTCCTAAAGATGAGAAAAAGAACTATATCTTAAAGTCGAGAAAACAAATTGCAACCGATGGTGAGAAATTAACAAAAGAACTCACACCAGAAGCCGAGAAAATTAGCTTCATCTAGAAGCCAGGAAAACGGCTAGCACCCGAAGCATTGAAGTTGACCTGCATCATGAAGCCGAGAAATGGAATCACGTTTAAAGCTGAGGAAACAACCTGCATCTTGGTGTTGGAAAAAATGACCCATATCTTGATGTTAGAAAATAGCTTGAACCCAAAGTCGAGGAAACAACCTAAATCTTGAAGTTCGGAAAACGACTAACACCTGAAGCATATATAAAGAAGTTGCACCTAAAGTTGAGAAAATGAACTGCATGTTATTGTATGGAAAATGACATGCAAACGAAGCTGAAATAACGATCTTAATCATCAAGCCTGGAATGTGATTCGCACCCGAAGCATAGCAAACGAACAACATCATAAAGCCGATAAAAAAAATTGCACATTAAGCTGGGGAAACGACCCACATCTTGAAGTTGTGAAAAATATCTCTAACCCGAAGCCAAAAAACCACCTGCATCTTGAAGTGGAAGAATCAAATTGCACCTGAAGAGGAGATTCAACAACTTAGTTTCAGGAACATACTTAGTAAGGTATTCAATGTGATGTAGACTTCCTGTATGAAAAAGGTAGTTGCCACATTGCTTGTAAAAGTCTTCCAGAGGTAAGTATTTAATCAATTAAGGAATTCATTCAATATAATTGTTTCACATACTAAGCACATTAATTGATTTATGTATTAACCATTGATTTAGGGTGTCTCAACTTGTGTGCTTTATTTATGTTCTCCTACTTATCACATGGTAGGAAAAGAAACGATATACAATACCTTGGGGTAAATATTACACCATACTATTATCCTTGTCGCTTACTGAAAGTTTAACTTGTTAGACATAAGTCCTCTTGATCATGATTTTGACATAATTAACAAACATACAATGTACATGCATCATTTGAAAAAACTAACAGTTTGAACCAAGTGACATTTCAGGAGAAAACAAGCAAACACCATACACTTGGACAAAAGCTTGGAATGCAAGGAATCAAGCAAAATTGAAGGATGTGCTTGAAGAAGATGCAAATCTGTCTAGTGTTAATAGTGGTCATAGTAATTAATTAGTAGACTCATCAATATGGTTTCATACTTAAGTATTTGCCAAAGTAAAATTGAAATAATAAAATAAGGAAATAAATAAATCAACTGATAAATCAATTGATGAATCAATTGAGCAATCGCTTGTCTGACACAGAACCAAAGTTTTACCAAGTAAATCGATTGGGCAATCGATTACTTAAAGGGTTTTAGTGAAACCTGAGTTATGGGTTTAAACCAATCAGTTGGACAATCGATTGGGACATCAATTAAGTAATTGATTTTGTAAGTCACAGAACCAAGCTCTTATTAACATAATCGATTGGCAAATCGATTAGAAAAAAGTTTTTCATGAATGAGTTCTGTGATCAACCAAATCAATTAGACAATCAAATGAATTAAGTTTGTTAAACTGCAAGTTTTGTGGCAATCGATTAGGTAATTGATTGAAAGAATGAATTAGTTAATCACTCATCAGAAACATAGTGCATAATCGATTGGTAAATCAATTTTGACTAAATAGTTGAGCCACTGTGACCAGCCAAATCGATTGGCAAATCGATTGGATTAAAACATTGGAGTAACTTTGACCAGTCAAGTCGATTGGCAAATCGATTGAATTAAAACATTGGAGTCACTGAGACCAGCCGAATTCATTTGCAAATCGATTGAACTAAATGTTTGAGTTACAGGGAGAATTCAGCCCATTGCCAAATCGATTATAACTATGAATATGAGTCGACTGAGTAATCGATTGTTTTGATCTAGTTGCAGAAACAAAACACCTATAATCGATTATCCAATCGATTCTGATATGAACTTAGCTTCAGGTTCGGATTTGTGCATTTAAAGAATCGATTGGCAAATCAATTCATTCTTATATTTTCAAGATTCAAGAAAAACAAGAAATGTGATAATTGATTGGGCAATAGATTAAGCTGGTTTTAAACTTTTATAAAATCAAGTGAGAAATCGATTGAGAAACAAGGATAAACACTTTGAGAGAAATAATTGTAACCACACACAAAACACTCATTTGGCAAATTTCTTTTTGTATGAAATTCATATTGTGATTGAGTCACCATCATTAGATATCATTTATCTTTTCTGTAAAAACAATATGTAAAGAAAGTTCTGAAAAACCCAGTGTGTAAACTGGTGACTATCTTTGTTGGTGAGGGTGTTCATCAAGAAGAAGTCTCGTCATTATCTTGTGAGAGTTTGGCAATTAACTCTAGGGTTAAGGTGGCATTCTAATAGAAGCGAGTGAGTTGGATAGATAGGTCGTGTGTGAGCTGGACAATCTGTAAAACGTACTCAAGTCGATTCTATTGGAAAAAGGCTGAGATCTGGTTGATTTCAGGACTGGATGTAGGCTGTCATACTGATAGTCGAACCAGTATAAATCCTGGTGCACGATTTTCCTATCCCTTCTCTTAATTTTGATATTGCTTGAATGCTTATGCTTGAATGTTTTATTAGTGTATTTCTATATTGATGAATCTGTTGAATAATCATTGTATCTGCACTCGTAATTAGATAATACATGTAATTGTGAATCTTTGTTTAGAAATAATTTCTTGGGACTATGATTGTTAACATGTTAATAGTCTTGTAAAAATTAATAAAGACTTTTCACATAATTTTTAACAACAGAGGCCATTAATTTCCAACAATTGGCATCAAGAGCCTGATCTTTTAGATAAATTCTTAAAAGGAAATGACCTCTGTAGAATTTCTAGGAGAAGGTGCATCCTTGGCCAGGCCCCCTGCATTTACTGGGGCTGCCAACATGTATTGGAAGGAGAGAATGTTAATTTTTCTAGAAGCATGTAGTCTTGATATACTTGAAGCAGTAGTAGATGGACCCTATGTGCCTAGAATAGCTGGCACATATAATTCATTACTCCCAAAACCCAGATCTAACTGGTCTGTGGATGACAAGAAAAAGGTTGGATAGAATGCTAAGGCTAAAAACATAATTACATCTGCATTAAGTGCCAACGAATTTTTCAAGGTGTCTAACTGCAAAATTGCCAAGGAGATGTGTGACACATTGCAGCAAACGCATGAAGGAACAATAGATGTAAAAAAGGCCCGAATCAATACGCTAATGCATGAGTATGAGTTGTTCAACATGAAGAAAGAGGAGTCTGTTAATGATATATAGACAAGATTTACTCACATAGTCAATAATCTAAATGCTCTTGGTAAGGTGATTGACAATGAGTAGCAAATCAGCAAGGTGGTGAGGTGCTTGACCAGAGAGTGGCAGCCAAAGATCACTGCCATAGTAGAATCAAAAGACCTTGGTAGCATGTCAATTGCAACACTTTTTGGAAAACTAAGAGAGCATGAGATGGAACTGCATAGACTGAGTGAGGCTGAATAGACTGAGTGAGGCTGAATAGACTGAGTGAGGCTGAACAGTCTGACAAAAAAAGAAAAGGATTGTCTCTGAAGGTTCAAGCTCACAAAACAAAATCAGAAACAGAAACATCTGAATAGTCCGATACTGAAACTCATGAAGAACCAGAAATAGGAATGTTGGTCAGAAAATTCAAAAAGTTTTTGAAAAAGAAAGGAAACCAGTCAAGAAAACAACCAAATTCAAAGACAAAAGGCTTCAGCAAGAGTGATGCAAATGACAGCAAGGCAATAACCTGTTACGAATGTGGGAAAACAGGCCATATAAAATCAGAATGCTTCCAATTGCACAACAAAAATAACACTGCAAAGCCTAAAGGCAATCAACCACCTCCTAAAACCAGAAAAGCCCGTATTTCCTAGAATGATAACGATGATGCATCCTCTGCATCATCAGAAGAAGAAGAAGCTAACCTTTGTCTAATGGCCAACACAGATTCAGATTTTGATAGTGAGGTAAGTTCTGCATCCAATCCTTCTTATGATGAATTACATGATGCATTTAATGAACTACATGATGAATATGTTAGTGTAATCAAAGAGTTAATTAGCACTTAGAAATTGTTAGAAGAAAAATGCATGCTTTATGAAGATATTAAACTGAAACAGGAGTCTCTCAAAGACATAAATGAAAATCTGAAAAAGGAAACTTATGCATTGTGTTGACACCTTATTTTGTGCGATTTTTCTTTATTTTTTACTTTTTATTAAAAAAGGAAACAATAATAACGACAATAATAATAAATATATAAATATATGTGAAGAAATATAAAAATAAAAATAATAATTAGGGATATAAGCTTTAAATAATCACAAGTGTTTTTGGTTCTTGTTTACCTCTAATTCTTGTTCAGACTCTTTTCTAAAATTAAAAAAAAATAAGAAATAAAAATAAAGGAAACTGAAAAGAAATGAATTGATTGTCATCAAAATCGATGCAATGATGATCAAAATAAATGAAAAAAAACAGAAAAGAAATTGATTGATAGTCATAAAAATCAGAATAATGGTGATCAATTGAATAGAAAAGAAACCGAAGAAGTGAATCAATGGCAATAAGAATCGGTATAATTGTGGCCAATTAAAAGAAAAGAAAACCGAAAAAAATAGATTAATGGTAATCAATTGACAATTATTCTCTTGTCTTTTGCAATCTACACCCAAAAGTCTATAAATAGTCTGTTACAAGAAGGCAAAAGGGAGGACAATTGGAAACACAAACTGAGAGCACAAAAAAAAAAATAGAGCGATTAGTTAGCAAAAGAGAAGGAGAGAATCTGATCGTGAAGTAATCAGTCTAGTAAGGTACCATTTTCTTATTCTTTTCTCTAATCTGCTTATTAGTTTTTTTTTGTTTTTACAACTTTTTTTAATACATATATTTTTTCTCTTTCTATTTTTTTTTTGTTTATAAAAATAATCTCATGTTAAGCTTTCATTTTATTTTTTAAATCGTTTAATCCTAAAAATTGTCTTCTTAGTAATATAAAATAATAAAAAATATAACTAGTTGATGTCTATAGATCAAGAAAACAAATTTTATCATATTGTAATTTAATAAAAAAATTCATAATACGTCTTTATCAAATAAAAAAAATTATAATGGATAAATGTTTTTACCCTAAAGATTAGAATTAATGGTTGTTGCCGCCGGATGAAATTCATCATCGCTTCGCTACACCATATTATTTACTTTCAATCGTTGGTGGTCTTTGTGTCGCGACAGATCCGGCAACGTACGGGCAAATCATTTAACAGATTATTTCACCGTCGTGTCCATTTGTCTCGTCTACAAACCGCCACGTTACGAAAAAAAATTTCTTAAAAAAATTAATTTTTTTTATGTTAAAACAGACAAATATTATTATTATTATTATTATATTTATCATTATTATTATTATTATTATTACTTTTTTATTTTTTTAATACGTATATAAATAAAAATAATAATAAAATCCGTCAACACACAAATACTTTCTACCCAAGAACTACATGTGTTTTGATTTCCCTATTGCACCTAGGGATACGTCGGAGCAAGGTCATCCCCTTGTCAAACCAAATTAATAAAAAAAAATATTTTTCTTCTTTCATTAATGTAAATAATTTAATTTTTTTTATTATTCTTTTTGGGGTAAAAATAAATAAATAAATAGTTTGTATATAATTAATTATAGGGTAACCGTTTTAACGGACGTTGTAGGGTGATAATACTTCCCTACTCGTAATCGACTCCCGGATCCAAATTTTTGGTTGAAAAATATTATTTTAGGTTTTATTCAATTTTTCCTTTAATAAAAATAAAATTGGTGGCGACTCCTTTTTCGCGTACAAACCGGACGAGACAGCTGGCGACTTTTGAGAGTCAAGCCCAACCTATTTAATTATGTGTAGTTATTTTATTATTTATTATTTTTATTTATATTACCCCTATTGTTTTATTTTATTTTTTATTTTTTTTGTTATATTATTAATATAATTATATGTGTTTTTTCAATTTATTTATATTATGATTAGGGTCCCTATTATTTTATTTTATTTTATTTAATTTTATTTTTTTGTTATATTATTAATATAATTATATGTATTTTTTTCAATTTATTTTTATTTTAATGATTTTTTTTATTTTAAGTTATTTTTTTACACCCTAACACCATTCACACACTTATGAGTGGGCTCTATACCCGGGCTGAATGCAAACCTAAGATAAGTTAGAGATTGTGTAATGATAATATTCTGGATGTACATCCTGTTTGGTTGTCATGAAAGTCTCACCTAGAGTTGAACTTTTCAAGAATATTGCAATTTTAATAGTTTACCTATTAATTGGTTTAATATTTATAATTGAGTTGTGTGCTCTAGGAACAAATTTAGAACTATAGAGCTACCCTTAGTAAAGGATCACATGAAAAAATGGTATAAATAACACGTACATACAAAAAACTTACTCTATGTCATGTTCACTACCTGTTAGTATACCCATGTTTTTTTTTCTCATCATCATCATCTTTTTTGCATAATATTCTTTATCATGGTTACTTATGAAAAATCATTATCTCATCATTTTAAAAACCATAAAAATTAAAGCTTGTTGTGAATAACTTTAACCGCAGGAATTATGGGATCAAATGGTGGCTCAAACATTATTCCGTTAAGAAAGACTTTACCATTGAAAGTTCTTAAACCGGATGTAAACAACATTAAGAATCTTGCTCGAAAGTTGAAAAAAGTACAATGTGTAATCTTTATGGGGAAATTCCGCAAAATTCTTGATTTACTTGAAGTTAATGTACAAGTGGATGCCCTTACAGCGTTGGCCCTATTCTATGATCCTCCTTTCAGGTGTTTCACTTTTAAGGACTTTCAATTGGCCCCAACGTTAGAGGAGTTCATGCGAATAATGGGATATCCAATGAAGGGGAGTAAACCGTACCAATACATGGAACACTACCCATCACTGAAAACAATTTCTGAAATGTTTGATATCCCTATAAAGGAAATAGAAGACAATAGAACCAACAAAGATAATTTGATCGGATTTCCGATAAAATATCTTGAGGAAAAAGTAGTAAACATAGCAAGAGATGGAAAATGGGACACATTCATGGATGTGCTTGCATTAATTATATATGGAATTGTTTTATTTCCAACTATTAAGGATTTTGTGGATTTCATGGCGATAGACGTCTTTTTGGCTTACAACCATAGAGGGGAGAATCCAGTACCGACAGTTTTGGCTGACATTTACTGCACGCTCGACTTCCGTCATGAGAAAGAAGGGGGCCTAATCCATTGTTGCTCGCCAATACTCTATGTTTGGTTTGTCAAACATATTTTTCAAGACATGCATCAATTAGGAACTAAGAGCAAAAAAGAATGAGCCAACGTTCTAGCAAATCTCAACGAAAGAACGATACAATGGTACTCCAGAAGTCAAGATATAAATGAAGTGATTTGTAGATGTGGTGTTTTTGTCAATGTTCCCCTCATGGGAACCAAAGGGTGTATAAATTATTGTCCTTATGTTGCATTGAGACAATTGGGCTAATCCAATGACAAAACCTCCAATAATGGACGGAACAAAATCTTTTGTCATTCATTGACGAGATGTTTATGATGCAAGCTTGATGAGAAGAATGCATAAGTCTTGGAGAGATGTTGTTAGAAGAGGTCAAGAATTAGGACCTAGAAGTTGTGGTATAGGAGATGAATATCATAATTGGGTGAAAAAGAGGGCACTAGAGGTCAAGTTGCCTTTTTCATAGCACCATAATTACTCCCGAAGTAGTAACAACAGAATTTTTTTTTAGTACTGACGATTTAGAGGCTGACTTAGCTCTCAAAGGACAAGAAATTGAAAAATTACAAAAAGAATTGGAGATGGCTCACCAGGCTTATAGAGATATGGAGTATAAGAATAATCAACAATCCCTTATCCTTGAGAAAGTAGAAAAAAGGGCAATAGAGGAAGAAGAAAGCAAGGAGAGAACTCGAATCTGTTTGCAGGGTACGAATGAAGAGTTAAGACTCAGACGTCAAGAAAAGGATGATGCAGTGATTGAAGGTCTTAGACTTAAAGAGTTACTAAAGAAATATGGGGAAAAGCATGAAGTCATCCGTCGACAAGAAGCAAATCTAAAGCAACAAATAGAGAGGGTAAGAGCGGAATGTGAAAGCAAGATCATGGTAGAAAGGCAATGTCAAAAAAAGATCATTGAAGCATACCGAGTTGAACTTGCATGAAAAGAAGATGAGATGTATACACAAAAAGACACTATCGAGAGACTTGTTCAAGAAGGGATGTTTTGGATGGACCATTTCTCCAAACTAGTTTATTTGACCAACTCTGCTATCGAAGATATTCCACCATTATTAAGGGTCGCTGATGGAATGGCTAATCCTCTCTCTACCCCTCAAGAGATCTCTATTTTTATTGAACGTTGTAAAAGTTTAATCGAGCAAATAAAAAGATTGATTGCTCATTAAATTTGTAAATTTCGTGTTTAGGTTTCAGCTTTCGTTTTGTGGTAAAACATGTATTTTTTTTTCTAATTTTCAATAAATTAAATTTGACTCTACTTTTGGTCCCATAACTCTCTCTTTATTGGTTAAGATATTCACAAACAAGCAATAAATAGTTCTTTGACATTCATGTACAATTACATTTTCATACATCATGTTGCATACTCATGCCATATTCTTTCATATAATAAATAACACAACAAACAAAAAATTGGTGCTACGACACCGTTATCGAACACGATCTCAGTCAAAAATCATGGATGAGCTAGAGCAAACAGAAATAAGAGAAGACGTGAACCAACTCAAGGGGAAAATGACCAAGATCTTGGAGATTCTACAAGCACTTGGAAATAAAAATCATGGGAATTCTTTGGTATACGACGGGGTGTCACAAAACACTCTAGTTCACCCAACAGGTGCTGCTCCATACCTTCACACTAATTATCAAGAAGGGAAGACACAACAATTTCCACTTTATGGTTTGCCGCCAGGCTATACCCCACCTAAGACACTCATCTCCGCAATAACAATCCATTGGTTGTGGCTACAAATCCATAAACTAGTATCAATGAATTCCCTCAAGTGCAACCTTCACCCTTTACTTCGGGATTTCCTGGCACTTCACCGCAAGGAAAAATTACTGAAGCTACGCCGGTGATGTTAAACATACATCACGAAGCTCGACCGCTCGAGAACAATCAATCCAAAGAAAAATGGCAAGCCTTGGAAGAACGCTTGAGAGTTATCGAAGGGGGAAACAATTATGGGTTTGATGCTTCAAACCTATGCCTCGTTTCTGATGTTATAATACCACCGAAATTCAAATTGCCTGAATTTGACAAATACAAGAGAACAACATGCCCCAAGAACCATCTTATTATGTATTATCGAAAAATGGGTTTTTGCGCCCATGACGAAAAACTACTAATTCACGTTTTTCAAGATCGTTTGACAGGAGCCTCCCTGAGTTGGTATATGCACCTTGAACGAGCTCATATCGGCTCTTGGAAAGATTTGGTGGATGCCTTTTTGAAACAACACAAATATAATCTCGACATGGCTCCTAATAGAATGCAGTTGCAAAATATGACAAAACGAGACAATGAAACATTCAAGGAATATGCCCAACGATGGAGGGAGTTGGCTTCCCAAGTTGAACCCCCCTATCTGGAAAAGAAATGGTGACTATGTTCATAAACACTCTTCAACCTCCGTTTTATGACAAAATGATAGGAAGTGTTTCATCAAATTTTTCAGATCTCGTCATCATAGGTGAAAGAGTAGAAATGGGATTGAAAAGCGGAAAGATTGTTTCTGGCTATACCAGATTAAATAACACAATAAAATTGCCCGCAGGTGCGATTAAGAAAAAGGAAGAAGAAAGACATTTTGTGGCGTCAAACACAACCTATCCTTCTTTTGTGCATTGCCCCTACGCCGCTGCAAATTCACAAAGCTCGGGTACCCTAAGTCAACACTTACAAGGGAATCAAGATTCACATGAAAGTCGGGGAAAAAACTATCGTGGATGGATGTTTGTACATTTCGACCCAAATCTTAAGACTTATGCAGAGATGTTACCACATCTAGTTACCACATCTGGTTACCACTCTGGGGCTGTAGGGCATTCTACTGAAAATTGCCTTGCTTTAAAATTTAAGGTGCACGATTTGCTTAAAGTTGGTTGGTTGAATTTTAAAGAAAATGAGCCTAGCGTGAGAAATAATCCCCTACTGGTTCATGGTGGGCCATTAGTGAATGCAATTGAAGAAAATCACCAATTAATAGACGAGGTTGAGAAAATTAAGACACCGATGAAACTGATATTTTATTAGCTATGTAAATTTGGATTAATCCAAGGAAATGCCAATGGGAAATCAAGATGCAATTTCCACCTCAATGAAGATCATTCCATGGAAGAATGCAATGAATTCAAAAATGAACTTCGAAAATTGATAAACATAGGCACTGTTCAAATAGGTCATTGGGAAAAGAATGATGGTATGATTGCAACTCAATCAGAAGAAAAACATGGCATAACCATCCCAAAGCCTTTGGTCATTCATTTCACTAAGGAGGAAAGTGTGAATGCCCCTGGTGATCTGAGGACCTTAATAGTTCAGATACCAAGCCCTTTTCCATTTAAAGACAACAAAGCAGTACCTTGGAACTATAATATAGAGGTACATCTAGCTGAATAGAAGAACAAAGATGTTTCTAGCTCTAAAACCACTGATATCACGAATGTTTCTAGGATAGGAGGAATGACAAAAAGTGGTCGGGTGTACTCCCCAGAAAAATCACAAAGAGAAATGATATTGGCATTTGAGAAGCCATACACAGATAAAGGGAAAAAGAAGGTAATTGAAAAAGACGAAAAGGAGAAAATTGAAAATGAGAAAGAGGTTTCTAATGAAGAAGCTCGAGAATTTCTCAAAATCATCAAACTAAGTGAATACAAAATAGTCGACCAACTCAACCATACTCCCACAAGGATTTCATTGTTATCCCTCTTGATGAATTCTGAATCCCACCGGAAGCTATTGATGAAAATACTAAACGAGGCTCACGTCACTCACGACATCACTTTGGACTAATTTGGAGGCATCATAAATAACATCACTGCCAACAATCACCTAACTTTCACAGATGACGAGCTGCCGACCGAAGGAAGAGGGCATAATAAAGCACTACACATATCGACAATGGCTCGTCGTTGAATGTCATATCAAAATCAACATTAGCAAAACTACCTTGTGATGGTTGTTAGAGCTTTCGATGGGAGTCACAGAGAAGTAATGGAGGAAATTGAACTCCCAATTCAAATAGGCCCGATCACATTTGAAATCACGTTTCAGGTGATGGATATTGTACCCGCCTATAGTTGTTTATTAGGAAGACCATGGATACATTCTGTCGGCGTAGTGCCATCAACCTTACGTCAAAAGCTGAATTACAAGGTAAAAGATCAATTGGTAATCATGTATGGAGAAGGAGACTTGTTGGTGAGTAAGTTGTCCACCACGCGTTATGTTGAGACAGTAGAAGAAGCTCTAGAAACTGCATTCCAAACACTAGAAATTGTGGACACTGCTTATGTCGAGACGACACCTATAGAACCACATATGCCAAACAAGACTATTATGGTGGCCAAGTTCATGTTGAGTAGAGGACACCATCCATGGCACGGGTTGGGAAAGGATGAAGAGGGGCTTAAAGAACCGGTGGAACTTCCTGAGAATAGAGATATGTGGGGTTTAGGCTACAAACCCACCAGGGCTAACAAATGGCGATTAGTCAAAGAGAAAAGAGAAAAAAGATTAGCTCGAATTGAAAATCGAGAACCAAGAATTGAAAGGATTCCCATCTGTGACATCCGACAGAATTTCCAAAGTGCAAGACCAACAAGTGAGATCCATATTGCAGCAGCTGTAGATGACATGTTTGATGGGGAGGCTAATTGGATTCGTTCGTGTGGTGCAGGAGCAGAAGTCAGGAATTGGAAAGTAGTCAAGTCACCTATAATATTTAATGCAATTCCCATGTAATTCTAAAAGCATTATTACTGTTACTAGCACCTTAAGACGCTTCATTATATTTAGGATGGACACAATGTTGTTTTCTCAATACTTTGAATTTCAATAAATGCATTCTCATTTTGTCTTCTTATTGTTCTTTCTTACCACTTTCATTTTTTTAATATAAATTCGCCATTTTTCTTCTTCTTTTTTTCTCTCTCCTTCCTTCTCATTATCCTAGCCTTGAATCCTGCAGATTTTGGAATAGTTCATTCACAGACGACTGTACTCAGATCTCACAGCATAATCTTAACCCTCTTGTTAGTCAGACAAAAAAAGATAATGAAGAAGATTATGAACCCCCTCTAGATTTGTTAAGAGCGGTAGAACGGGAAACCAATGGTATCGTGCCCTTTGAGGAACCAATAGAAATTGTTAATCTAGGGACAAAAGAAGGAAGAAAGGAAATTAAGGTTGGCACCATCTTAAGGAAATAAGTATATCACAAATTAATCCAACTCCTACATGAATACATAGATGTTTTTGCCTGGTCATATCAGGATATGCCTGGACTGGATACTAGCATAGTAGAACATAAATTGCCCTTAACACCCGATTTTTCTCCGGTCAAACAAAAACAATTTGACGCAGGATTCCTCGCTGTGGAATGGATAGCCAATATTGTACCAGTGCCAAAAAAGGATGGCAAAGTACGAATGTGTGTCGATTATAGGGACCTTAAAAAAGCCAGTCCTAAAGACGATTTCCCGTTACCTCACATTGATATTTTGGTTGATAATACGGCTCGTCATTCACTCTTTTTCTTTATGGATGGTTTCTTTGGGTATAATCAAATTAAGATGGCAGCTGAAGATATGGAAAAAACGACTTTCATCACTCCTTAGGGAACGTTTTGTTACAAAGTAATGCCTTTTGGTCTGAAGAACGTTGGGGCAACCTACCAAAGAGCTATGGTAATCCTATTCCATGATATGATACATAAAGAGGTTGAAGTTTATGTAGACGACATGATTGCTAAGTCACAAACAGAAGAAGAACATATTATTGATCTAAAGAAACTCTTCGTAAAACTTAGAAAGTTTAACCTAAAGCTCAACCCTTCCAAATGCACTTTTGGTGTGAGATCGGGTAAAGTATTGGGATTTGTGGTTAGTCAGAGGGGAATAGAGGTTGATCCCGATAAGATTCGAGCCATTGCAGAAATGCCTCCCCCGAGTACAGAAGAAGAAGTTCGCGGTTTTCTTGGTAGACTAAATTATATTTCAAGATTTATATCACAACTAACTGCTACTTGGGAACCGATATTTAAACTTTTACGGAAAAATCAACCAGTTGTGTGGAACGAAGAATGTCAAAATGCATTTGAAAAAATCCGACAATATTTGCAAAAGCCTCCAATTCTTGCCCCGCCAGTTTCGGGCCGACCCTTGATTATGTATCATACAGTCCTCGACGGGGCCATGGGGTGCGTATTGGGGCAACTTGATGAAACAGGAAAAAAAAGAGCATGCCATTTACTATCTAAGTAAAAAATTTACAGATGTTGAAACAAGATATACGATGTTAGAACATACTTGTTGTGCCTTAGCATGGGCGACTCATCGCTTGAGGCAATACATGTTTTGCCTTACAACTTATTTGATATCCAAAATGGATCCAATCAAGTACATTTTTGAAAAGCCCGCTCTCATAGGGCGAATTGCTCGATGGCAGGTGATGTTATCAGAATATGATATTACCTATGTTACTCAAAAAGCCATCAAAGGAAGTGCCCTAGCAGATTAACTAGCTAATCAACCTGTGGATGATTATAAATCAATGCAATGCGAATTCCCAGACGAAAGCATCATGGTTTTGTCTGAAGAAAATGATGATGGAAAATGGACCTTGTTGTTTGATGGGGCCTCAAACATAATGGGGCATGGCATTGGGGTTGTTTTAATATCTCCCAAAAAAAAGGTTCATACCTATCACAACGCAATTGTGTTTTGTTTGTACCAATACTATCGCGGAATATGAAGCTTGTGCCATGGGAATTCTAGCGGCTTTGGAATCAAAAGCGAAAGTTCTAGAAGTATATGGAGATTCAGTCCTAGTCATTAATCAGCTTAACCAAGAATGGGAAACTCGAGATAAGAAGTTAATACCTTATTTTACCTACATAAAAGAATTATCTTTAGAATTTGACAAAATCACATTTCACCATGTCCCTCGAGAAGACAATCAATTGGCTGATGCTTTGGCTACTTTATCATCTATGTTCCAAATAAATTGAAACGATGAAATCCCATCAATTAAAATGGAGAGTCGAGATTCTCCAGCCTATTGCCATGTAATGGAAGAAGAAACGGACGGAAAACCGTGGTATCACGACATCAAACACTATGTTATAAATAAAGAATATCCTCCCGGAGTATCGGAGAATGAGAAAAGAACTCTAAGACGGTTAGCCACGAGCATTTTTGTGAATGAAATTATTTTGTATAAGAGAAATCAAGATATGGTACTCCTCAGATGTGTTGATGTCAATGAGGCGAAAGAAATTCTACAAGATATCCACGATGGATCTTATGGGATCCATATGAATGGACACGCCATGTCTAGAAAGATTCTCCGGGTTGGATATTATTGGCTCACCCTAGAAAAAGATTGTTTTAATTATGTAAAGAAATGCCATAAGTGTCAAGTATATGCTAATAATATCCACG
The DNA here is from genome assembly GCA_037974875.1 of Cicer bijugum. Taxonomy (NCBI): domain Eukaryota; kingdom Viridiplantae; phylum Streptophyta; class Magnoliopsida; order Fabales; family Fabaceae; genus Cicer; species Cicer bijugum. Next base: position 509,458 of record JBBPBT010000374.1, read on the forward strand.
CCCCACCAGTGCCCCTTAACACCCTTTCAGCGCCTTGGCCATTCTCAATGTGGGGCATAGACGTCATTGGAATCATCGAACCGAAAGCATCAAATGGACATCGCTTCATCTTGGTGGCAATTGATTACTTTACCAAATGGGTAGAGGCCGCTTCATATGCCAATGTAACCTAAAATGTGGTAGACGAATTTATAAAAAGGGAATTAATATGTTGTTATGGTCTACCAAGCAAGATCATTATTGACAATGCCACAAATCTAAATCACAAAATGATGGATGAATTGTGTGTGACCTTTAAAATTCAACACAACAACTCGTCCCCATACAGACCAAAAATGAATGGAGCAGTCGAAGCAGCAAATAAAAACATCAAAAAAATTATTCAGAAAATGGTTATAACGTACAAAGATTGGCATGAGATGTTGCCATTTGCACTACACGGGTATCGTACTTCGGTACGCACTTCAACTGGGGCAACCCCTTTTTCCTTAGTATATGGGATGGAGGCTGTGCTACCTATTGAAGTAGAAATACCCTCGCTAAGAGTATTAATGCAAGCTAAACTAGAGGAGTCGGAGTGGGTACAAACACGTTTTGATCAGTTGAATTTGATTGAAGAAAAAAGGTTGGCAGCCTTATGCCATGGGCAATTATACCAGAAAAGATTGAAAAAAGTGTATGAGAAAAAAATACGTCCTCGAGAATTCCAGGAAGGAGACCTAGTACTGAAAAAGATCTTGCCCATTCAAAAGGATTATTGCGGGAAATGGACTCCTAACTATGAGGGCCCATACATTGTGGAAAAAGCTTTCTCAGGTGGAGCTTTGATCCTTACGAATATGGATGGAAAAGATTTAGGTCTTCCTATAAACTCAGACGCCGTAAAAAAGTATTATGCTTAAATAATGAATACCAGCTAGGTTGAAAACCTGAAACGGAGACCTAGGTAAAATTAGGGTACAAAAAAATATACCTGCTAGATTGTAAACCTGAAAGGGCGACCTAGGCAAAAACAAGGGTAAAAAAGAAAAAGAAACCCGACAAGATCAACAATATGGATTATATTATGGCATGAGAAGTTAACACAGTCTACTTTTGAATTACTTGTAACCAAGTCGGGTCTTCCACCCATTTCTTTTGTTTTCTCGTATGTATATATATTTTCTTTCAATATATTAATATATATTGTTGTCACCTTTATAATTTAACTCTTTTTCTTGAATGTACATATGATAATGAAATAGGATATTACTTCAGATCACACTATTAATTCTTCTTCAAAAAAAAGAGGAAAGAACAAAAGAAAAGGAAAAATAGAAGAGGACAAAGATCAAAGATATCACGTTCTAGAAAAGGGTATAAGTGCCTTTTCCCATTCATGATTTGAATGGTCGTGTCCAATAAAAATATTGATAAAAACCGACATACTCCTTCATTCATTCACTCATTCAAGACATTTTATAAATTTAAAGCTGAGAAAACGACCCGCATGTTGAAGTCGGGAAAACGACTCGCACACAAAGCCGAGAAAACGACCAGCATATTGAAGCCGGGAAAACCACTCGCACACAAAGCCGAGAAAACGACCCGCATGTTGAAGTCGGGAAAACGACTCGCACCCGAAGCCGAGAAAACGACCCGCATGTTGAAGCCGGGAAAACGACTCGCATCCGAAGCCGAGAAAATGACCCGCATGTTGAAGTCGGGAAAACGACTCGCATCCGAAACCGAGAAAACGACCCCCATGTTGAAGCCGGGAAAACGACTTGCACCCGAAGCCGAGAAAACGACCCGCACGTTGAAGCCGGGAAAACGACTCGCACCCGAAGCCGAGAAAATGACCCATCAGTTGAAACTGGGAAGACGACTTGCACCCAAAGCCAAAAAAAAAGACCCACATGTTGAAACTACGAAAACGACTCGCATCAGAAGTCGAGAAAACGATCCGCATGTTAAAGTCGGGAAAACGACTCGCATTCTTCCAAAAAATTATTTTTCAGACAAAATTAGAGTTGTTATCTTTACTTATCTTTACTTTGATAACGATCCGCATGTTGAAGCCAGGAAAACGACTCGCATCCGAAACCGAGAAAATGACCCGCATGTTGAAGTCGGGAAAACGACTCGCAACCGAAGCCGAGAAAATGACCCGCATGTTGAAGCCAGGAAAACGACTCGCACCTGAATCCGAGAAAACAACTCGCACCTGAAGCCGAGAAAACAACCCGCATGTTGAAGCCGGGAAAACGACTCGCACCCGAAGCCAAGAAAA